>JACXGI010006864.1:20341-34457 GCA_016801175.1 Esox masquinongy
GAACCATGTCCTGTGGTCTGATGAGACCAAGATAAACTTATTTGGTTCAGATGGTGTCAAGCGTGTGTGGCGGCAACCAGGTGAGGAGTACAAAGACAAGTGTGTCTTGCCTACAGTCAAGCATGGTGGTGGGAGTGTCATGGTCTGGGGCTGTATGAGTGCTGCCGGCACTGGGGAGCTACAGTTCATTGAGGGAACCATGAATGCCAACATGTGCTGTGACATACTGACCCAGAGCATGATCCCCTCCCCTCGGAGACTGGGCCGCAGGGCAATATTCCAACATGATAACGACCCTAAACACACCTACAAGACGACCACTGCCTTGCTAAAGAAGCTGAGGGTAAAGGTTCTGGACTGGCCAAACATGTCTCCAGACCTAAACCTTATTGAGCATCTGTGGGGCATCCTCAAACGGAAGGTGGAGGAGCGCAAGGTCTCTAACATCCACCAGCTCCGTGATGTCGTCATGGAGGAGTGGAAGAGGGCTCCAGTGGCAACCTGTGAAGCTCTGGTGAACTCCATGCCCAAGAGGGTTAAGGCAGTGCTGGAAAATAATGGTGGCCACACAAAATATTGACACTTTGGGCCCAATTTGGACATTTTCACTTAGGGGTGTATTCACTTTTGTTGCCAGCGGTTTAGACATTAATGGCTGTGTGTTGTGTTATTTTGAGGGGACAGCAAATTTACACTGTTATACAAGCTGAACACTCACTACTTTAAATTGTAGCAAAGTGTCATTTCCTTAGTGTTGTCACATGAAATTATATAATCAAATATTTACAAAAATGTGAGCGGTGTACTCACTTTTGTGGGATACTGTACATACTCTGTTTCTAAACGCAATTTATCTGAATCATTTCAAAACAGATTTAGTCATTAGCCAATTCATCTTGGAATGAAGTCATTAAAAAAATGTATCGTACTTCAAAAACGAAAGATTTAATAACTATATCTCCCTTCCTCTGAACAGAATACATTGAAATAAGTTAACTTCAAACCCAAACAAACATGAATCTGTGAAACATGCAGGTTTGCAACTGTGATAATGGGGTGGCAGATAGTAGAGAGACCTGAGCTACTATTTACAGAAGACAGCTCGCTTCAGATGAGCGAGTTACGTTCAAAGCATCAAACTCAACCGAACATGCTGCCAAATGAACACGATTCTATACAATATGTAAGAAGTTTATGATGCGATGGAACGGTTGACAAAAAAAAGAAATCACAGAGAAAATATATTGACAGATATATTGGTTTATTTAGAGGAGCTAACAAATATTTTAGGGGGGCCCCCTAAAATAGGCCTAACGACATCCCTGCTGGTTACAATATGCCCGACAACACCTTGACCCGCCTCATAGCTTCTGGCACACTGTAATTTGGAGTGACGAGACCAAAATAGAGCTTTATGGTCACAACCATAAACACTATGTTTGGAGAGGGGTCAACAAGGCCTATAGTGAACAGAATACCATCCCCACTGTGAAGCATGGTGGTGGCTCACTGATGTTTTGGGTTTTGTGTGAGCTCTAAAGGCACGGGGAATCTTGTGAAAATTGCTGGCAAGATGAATGCAGCATGTTATCAGAAAATACTTGCAGACAATGTGCATTCTTCTGCACGAAAGCTGCGCATGGGACGCCCTTGGACTTTCCAGCACGACAATGACCCTAAGCACAAGGCCACGTTGACGCTCCAGTGGTTACAGCAGAAAAAGGTGAAGGTTCTGGAGTGGCCATCATAGTCTCCTGACCTTAATATCATCTAGCCACTCTGGTGAGATCACAAACGTGCGGTTCATGCTAGACAACCAATGACTTTGCATGATCTGGAGGCATTTTGCCAAGATGAATGGGCAGCTATCCCCCCTGCAAGAATTCCCACCTGCAAGAAAGCTGTTTCATGGACAGGTGTGGGCTATTCCTTTGTTATTTCTTCATCAATTAAGCAGGTAAAAGTTCTGGAGTTGATGCCAGGTTTGCCATTCGCATTTGGAAGCTGTTGCTGTGAACCCACAACATGCAGTCAAAGAAGTTCTCAATGCAAGTGAAACAGGCCATCCTTAGGCGGCAAAAAACATCAGAGAGATAGCAGGAACATTATGAGCAGCCAAATCAACAGTTTGGTACATTCTGAGAAAAAAAGAACGCACTGGTGAGCTCTGCAACACAAAAAGGCCTGGATGTCCACGGAAGACATGGTGGATGATCGTAGGATCCTTTCCATGGTAAAGAAAAACCCCTTCACAACATCCAGCGACAATAGCTGATGATAGATGGAAACAATGTTCTCCCCAACATCAACAAAAAATATATCAAAATTGCATAATTTTTAATTTAGAGAGCTTTTTTTTTAATTTAGATAACTAAATAGAAAAGTGTCATAATTTCAATACTTTTTTGTAATACCATTTTCGTTGTTTGTCATGTTTGGATCCGGTCCATTCAACTAACGCAAAGGCTAGCTATCGACGTTAGCTAGTTAGCTTTGGGGCAACAGGGTTAGCAGGCTAGGTTGTTTGTTACACTATGCTATTGCGGTCATCTTTTTTATATATTGTATGCTGCTAAGCTATTCAATTTTGTTGTGCGTTATCAAGGTGTTGTACGTTGAAATGCATGCCCATGTGGACTGCATCATCCATGTTGTCCTCCACTGAAAAAAGCTAGCTAACAGGGTTAGCTTCTCCGCCATTTTTCTCCCCCAGAACATTTTTCTATTTTCCCTGCTTGGCAAGCGGGGTTCACGGGCATTGCCAACCTCTCCGCCTAGGTAGTATTCTGCTCACCACCAAGGCTCCATTAAAAATGAATGAGCTGCCCCGTCCACCGCTTGCTGTCTGAAACCACCTATGGCAGTAAACCAAGCCCGAACTAATAGCTTGCAAATTCAATTTAAGTAAATAAATAGCTGCTCTTCAAGCCGCCTCCTTGGCTCACCACAGTTTACCCGCGGCCCGGCTGAACTCTTGCCTTCTTTTTCTTTCTTGTTCTGCTGTTCATGTAATGTATTGTATGGTGTTGTATTTGATTGTATGGTATTGTCTTGTGTTCATGAATGAACCATAATGATATATACTTAACCCAGCCCACTTCTGAACTAAATTACATAGTTCTGTGTGTGTGTGTGTGTGTGTGTGTGTTTACTGTGGAGCTTATGTTGTGTGGTCCATCCAAATTGTTGTTTTAAGTAAACAGTGGGATTAGCTGTATTGACTCTATACATCAGCTGAATGAGTTTCAACTAGTTGTTCCCAGACCTCATATCACTTTCATTACCACAGAGGGAGCTCATGTTTAAGTGACTGACCACCAGACTGTGCTAGCCTAACGAGCTAAAGCCAAAGTGTAACTTTGGGAAGGTAAATCTAATCTGCGTGAGGTTCAATTAATCCGATAAGCCTGTGATTATAGATGCTGTACAATCTGTGTCAGGTATTCTGTACAATATGTGTCAGGTATCGAGGAATATTGTGTTTTAACTCTGTCCTGTGGGAGGCTCCGCTCACTCTTTTACTGGTGTCTGTCGCATACATGTGGAATGGCCAGGACTGTAGGGAGATGTTCTGTGGAATGCATGGGAAATGTGTGTCGTTCCTGTGTGTCCAGAATGGTCCAAAGTCATTCTCAGAACTGTCATCTCACCTCCATCCCACAATACTCCACTGGTCTCCCAGGGTTACCCAGTTGATAGAACAGCCCTAGGGCTCGCGTGACTGTGTGAGGGTGGCTGTGTCAGCAGCATTGTGTGTCTGGGTTAGGTCTCAGGTCCTAGTAAGGATGGAAAAACAAATGTGCGTGGGTGTGTTTGTGCGCTTGTGCCCTTTGTACTGGTGGCTATGTGCAGAGGTATGTAGTAGCTAAAGGTCAGGAGTATGGGGCTCCGTCAGGGAAAGCTGTGACTGGGAGACGTGCAAAGATGAGGAGGTAAAGGCCAGCAGGGGCCACCTGAGGCTAGGGAGAGATGGGGCTGGCGCTAACATATAGTGGTGGGGCTGAAACTGGGGCTTGGTCTACCAGACCTCCTGCTGGACCACGAGGTTATTACAGGTTTAGGCACTGCAGCTTCTGGGGACAAGGATACAAGAGCCATTGTTTTTTAGATGTTATGTCATTATATAAACCCTGCTATTGCACTGGTTTTGCCAAATATGGCTGTTATGTCACTATTATAATGTCATGAAAACATTAGGTAGGGTTAAGTAAAACAGGTTCAAGCAGGCAAAGAGACAGAAAGACGCAGATACAAAATCCCCCAATCCATACACACACACAAACACACACACACAGCTCTGTAGCACGTGGCATGTCATTGCCCCTTCGCCTCATATCTCTAGGGCATGATTCACCCGTTCCAGAACCTCTCACCATGTGGGGGCTGTGCCAGCTGCCTGTCACAAGGCCTGGCCCCATCACCCCCCACCATCGCCACCAAAGTCGTCAGCATCCATTTGGGGCAGGTCTAATGGTAAAAGGATCATTCAATGTTATGGTCCATTTTGTTCCAAATATGTAATGGGTGCTTTAAGTTTCACCGTTTAAGAAAACAAACAGCCGTGTGTCTCTTTCTCAGGAGAGGGTGTGGAGGGACGAAGAAGATGGCTGGCCAGGGCTCCTGTGATTCACAAGGACTCAGTTCTCCCTGTCATGTCTGCTGAAACTCAGGATGGTGTGTGTCGGACACAGAGGACTGCTCCAAGTCCTACTGTGGCAGGGACACAAACACATCGTTTCTAGGTTGTCAAGTAGAGAAAGCAAATGTTTGTATGTACATTGCACGCATACACATATACACACACACACACACACACACACACACAGACACAGACACAGACATTCTCTCTCTGAACCTGTGGATGCTAAAGTGACACACTTGTGTACGTCTGGGGCTTTTTTCATCCCATCAGACTCCTTTCATGAATGACTGGCCTCGATATGTTTCAATACCAGTAGCTAGATGATATGAACATAAATAGATTGGGACGTTGTCAAAGGGAACTAGTCCTTCAGAGCAGTGTTTCCATGGGGTCGAAATATGTCAGTACAGTTGCAGTACAGGTTGTACTACATACAGGATGGCATTGAGACATTCCCTTTGAAACCTACACACTCTATGTTCTTAAAAATCTAACACAATGCACACACACAAACATTCGCAAAACGTAAAGAAAATACTAGAATATGCACACACACACACATACACACACACACACGGAGCTGTGTATCTCCACGCCTGTTGAAAATGCAACATGGTGACGTAGTAGATGATTCTGGAAGTTGTGTGACTACAGAATGACTCATAGAACCTGCGTCATACACTAACCACACCCTTCTGTGATGCTCAGATCCTTTAGTGTTTGTGTGTGAGATAGCTAATACATGTTTTCCATGAGAAGCTGTGTATGATACATGGTATGAGTTCAATTCATTCAATAGAACGTTTGCTCTTAAAGGACAATTGATATAGTCCTTTTATTTTTCTCTTCTGAAAGGATTTTCATAAAACCTGCTCATTGATAATGGGTTATTGATGTGTGTTTGTGCGCGTGTGTGTGTGCATGTGCATGTGTGTATGTGTGTGGTTGCGTACTTGATGCAGCCACTGGAGGGCGACAAATTAATTTTGTTACCAACCTGGCCAGCTACATACCAAACTGTTGCACAATACTAACTAACAGATCATTTCGATGATAGTGGAATGCTAATTTGGATATATACAGTACCTAGATGGTTCAATTATTAATAATGTAATAAAAGTCTATTCAAAATAGGCTGTCTTGTTTTTGTTATTCAAGTATTAAAGTTGACTGAAAGACCTATAATTTCCTGAAAAGATACACCCAGATGTTCTTTATATTTCAGTGAAAATCCTGCCCCACTATTTACTGGCTTTGGCTGCAGCACACACACACACACACGCACACACACTACAGCGCATATGGGAAGCAGATGTGTGCTGTATGAAGTTGAGGTCACAGAGTCCTACAGCACTGGATAGAGACAATAATTGCCAGCCTGGCAAAGGCATCTCTTAGTGTCCAGTCTGCATTCATCCCCACATTAATATCCAGGACATTTCCTGTGGAATGGCAACCATGTTCTTCTCTAAAATACCTAATGAATTATTTTATAACGTCATCTTCGTAAACAACACAGGATATTAAAGTATATGAGAAGGGCTGGCTGTGGAGGCAGGAAGAGGCTTTTCTCCCTTTGATCGGGGTTGAGTAGAAATGTTAGACCTTTGGAACACTTCAACTCATTAGCTATTATTACTAGCTGCCATTTCAGCATGTATTTCTGTAAAGCAGGGGTTCCGGCGCAAAATGAAATGGCAGATACTATCACAGAATCATAACTGGATAGTATTTATTCACATAATATAATAAATCATAAAAATGTCATGGCCTTATGCATTTCTCTGCTATCACAATGATTTGTACCTGGGGGTTTGAACTAGGGTTTTTCTTTTCCGTTCTGGATCAGGTGCTACTGAGCAGAGCTGACTGATGGATGGATGGATGGAGGGGAAACAGGAGGAGAACAGAGGGAGGGGGGAGGAATTGTTAATCTCATTATCTCTGTCCTAATCATCCAGGAGTAATGTGTTTATATCTGTACATTCAGACCTGTGCCAGGTTACTGTAGGAGAAGCACTCAAAAACACAGCTGTGCACACACGCCTTTTCACACTCACACAGCTCTTTACTTACAGTGCACATAGACAGACAACCAAGAAAGATGTCTTCTGATATGGACAGGACCATGCTCCTGGGGGTGGAAGGCATAAAGAAGACTATCCTACATGGAGGGATCGGTGAGTTGCCCCGGATCATCACTGGAGCCAAGGTAGGTCTGATCTAACTGCAGCTCAACCTAGAGCCCTCCATGTCAGCCTCTAGCTCTGTCCATACTCATGGAATACAATCATCAACCTTTCTCTGGTTCTGCTTTTTACCCAAGGTGTCATATGACACAATTCATTCTATTAGTAATGACCTGTTATGAGATGTGGTGTGGCTGCTGTGCGTCGCAGCAGGGATCATATACACACAACAGTGGTCTGTGTGTAAGGGGGTGTGGTTTGTTGAAGCTGCAGAAACCGAAGGAAAATACCTCTCGCCCTTCTTTTCTCTAATTATTTTTCCAAATGCCCTCTCCTTTCCTCCACCTCCTCCATCCTGTAAATCCTCCTCGGCTCTCTTCCTCCCTCCTCTCCACCGCCTGTATGCTGTACACCCCACGCCCTCCTCCTTTCTCCCTGGACTACAATGCGGCCATCCTCCACAGGTGACCTTCCACTTCCGTACCCAGCTGTGCGACACTGAGCGTACGGTGGTGGATGACAGTAAAGTGGTGGGCATGCCCATGGAGGTGGTGATTGGGAACATGTTCAAGCTGGAGATCTGGGAGACGCTGCTAAGCTCCATGAGAATCGGAGAGGTGGCCGAGTTCTGGTGCGATGTCACTGTGAGTAGGATACATTCTCCCACAATGCAGTGCTACATTAGCATTCTTACAATATATAATCCTGTCAAGATTATACAGAACACCCTAGACCCAGAAAGACCCGAGACATGAAAGTACTTTATACCTACTACATGGTATTGATAACAAAACATTATGTGAAAATAAATATGTAAATGATTGATATGTTGAATTAAAAAAATAATAATTTCATTGTTAAACTCTTCGTGCTTACATTCATTTTTTTATTTAACCAGGAAAGCTGATTGAGAACCAATTCTCATTTACAATGATGACCTGGTCATTGGCATACCAATTTCAAAACAAAACACTCAGTTGCACATGAAGACAGTTCAAACACAAACAAGAAATTATGTACAATGGAGTAAGCAAGAGGTAAAAAATTACACCAAATGAGGTTATATATAATTACAGATGGATAAGATTCATAGATCATCATATGAAGTGATACTCATAAACACAACTAGAATAATGTGCAAAGTTGCTCAACAATGAGGTGAGATAAACACGGTAGGATAAAGTGCACAGCAGGTGCAATGATCAGTTTGATTTTGAACGAATAAGTGGTGATGAAAGTGTCAAGTTTGAGAGACAATTCATTCCAGACTTTGCCAGCTGAGAATTGAAAAGAGTGATGGCTGAAGTTGTTTTTTTGACTTTAGGGATGACCAAAGTAAGGTATATACCAGAGCACAGAGTTCTGCTGGGTAGGGTGATACTGAGAAGCAAGCTGAGGGGAATATGGGATTTGCCAAAGAGGGACTTGTAGATTCACTGGTATCAGTGTGTTGATACCATTATATAGATTAACTAAATTCAGAATTGACCCCAACCATGTTGTGTGTCATAATAATGCCAAGTTATCAAGTAGTGTGTCTTCTGGTTATATATTGATCACAGTTTTATGTACAGTACATGAGAGTGGGGCTAACCTGAGGGTGCGTGTGCTATTTTTGTCATTTGGTGACATCCTTTACCTCCAATTCTTTGTGTCTGCTACAGTCTGGTATGTGTGTGAACTTGTGTGTTGGTGTGCATGCATTTCTGTGTGTTGGTGCAGACCAACAGATGGAGAGCTTAGAGGGATTAATCTGCAGCAGCTTCACCTTCCCCTAATCATACACATGTGATTACTGCTGACTCACCATGAACACATTCTGAGACGGCTGGAAACTGACTGGAGCAAGGCCATTCATTTACTACCTAGGAATGGCAACCCAGCTGCTCTACGTAGACAGGACATTAGGTGGTGCTACAAGTGAAGATGCTAAAATAATCTGATTTACGTATCCCAACCAGTGGGGGGTGACATTGTTACATTGAATTCTGTTAATAAGTTGACAACTTGATTAGACTCAGATTCCAGATTCCTGTCTGGTTTGACTGACGGATTTCTTGTTCCACTAATTACAATCCATTTAAATCAGTTACTTTCTAAGATAAGGCGCCAAGGAGAAAGTCCATTTCAATTACATGCATCTTTTTATATGGCACTGGTTAACATTGTTTGCCTGTCTGTCTCTCTCCACTCAGCACACCGGCCTGTACCCCCTGGTGGCCAAGAGCCTGCGGCGCATTGCAGAGGGCAAGGACCCTGTGGACTGGCACATCCATACATGTGGCATGGCCAACATGTTTGCCTATCACACCCTAGGCTATGAAGACCTGGACCAGCTACAGAAGGAGCCTCAGCCTCTCTACTTTGTCCTTGAACTGGTCCAGGTTAGAGGGACACCCTGGACTGGAGACACACCCAAAGATATTACACACACACACACACACACACACACGGTGTGTGTGTGCATTACCTTTTTTACGGACAGTGGTCAGTCACTCTTCTCACTTACTTTTATTGTTCTTTTGCGAGTCTTTTTATTGGTGAAGTGGAGACACAAACTGAACCCTGGTCTCTGGCGCGGAGCCGTATCTTACCACTGGACCATGTAGCTGCACTGTGCTGTACATGCCTTAACTGCCCGCCTGTGTTTCCAGGTGCAGCAGCCCAGCGAGTACGACAGAGAGACGTGGGCTTTGAATGATGAGGAGAGGCTGAAGGCTGTGCCCGTGCTCCACGGTCAGGGAAATAAGCTCTACAAACTGGGACGCTACCAGGAAGCTGCCAACAAATACAAAGAGGCCATCGTCTGCATCAAGAACATCCAGCACAAGGTAACAACGGAATGACCCACAATGTCTTGTTAGAGAGAATAACTGAAATCATAAAATGATGTCGTCTGTACCACAGTTGTACAGTCTGAATGCTTTGTTTGCTTGATTATCGTTGTGTGTGTTTGTGTGTGTGTGTGGGTGCGTGTGTGTGGGTGCGTGTGTGTGAGTGTGCTACATGAGTGTATTCATCCAGAGCATGTAACAGTGTGTCTCCCCCAGGAGAAAGCGTGGGAAGCCCCCTGGCTGAAGCTAGAGAAGATGGGGAACATGCTGACTCTGAACTACTGCCAGTGTCTCCTCCGCCTGGAGGAGTATTACGAGGTCATCGAACATACCAGTGACATCATCAATCAGCACCCGGGTACTCTCCCTGACAAAACATAATACCATGACACCTTTCAGCACAGGAGCAAAAAAGGGTGAAGAATTTTGTCCAAAGCGAACATATTTTTTACCCTTGTAAATTGGATGTGTTCTTTATATGTTTGTGTTCTTGGTTCTGTGTGTGTATGTGTGTGCGCGCGTGTGTGTGTGTGTGTGTGTGGTTTTGCATATGCATGTGTTGATTGTAGGTGAAATGAAGGCATTTTACGTGCGAGGGAAGGCTAACATGGAGGTATGGAATGAGACTGAAGCACAGGCTGATTTTGAGAGAGTTCTAGACCTGGATCCTGGCATGAAAAAGGCAGTTAAGAAGGAACTGGCAGTACTCAACATGAGGATGGAGGAAAAGAACACGGAGGATAAACTGAAGTACAAGGGCATGTTCTGACATGGCCCATGAGATATATAAATATGGAGGGAAAGGGTCGATATTGAACTGAATGTTAAAGGGGAAAGGGAAGATATAGGGAAATAATTGGTGAACGACAGACAGTACAAATAATAATGTTATAAATTATCATATGTGATTGTTATTGACATTATTTGTAAATGTTTTTCTGTAATATTGTTTCATGCTCAATCCTTTTAGGTACAAGATGCATCTATTGATTGGGTGAAGTCAAGAATAACTTTATCTAGACACACACTGCTCAAAAAAATGAAGGGAACACAATCTTCACAGTATAACACCAAGTCAATTAAAGCCACAGACGATTGTTCTCTCCTTATCCTTCCTGAGTGATTGTTCTATAGTTTTGCATTGTGCTAGTGTCCTTGTCACTACTGGTATCATGAGGCGGTACCTGCAGCCCATTCAGGTTGCACAAGTAATGCCGTCGCAAGGCTTGCTGTGTCTCCCAGTACAGTCTCAAGAGCCTAGAGGAGATACCAGGAGACGGGCCGTTACACAAGAACTGGACAGGGCCTTAGAAGGGCATCAACCCAGCAACAAGACCGGTATCTGCTCCTTTGTGCGAGGAGGAACAGGAGGAGCACTGCCAGAGCCCTACAAAATGACCTCCAGCGGGCTACTGGTGTGCATGTTTCTGACCAAACTGTCAGAATAAGACTCCATGAGGGTGGCATGAGGGCCTGACACCCTCTAGTGGGACCTGTGCTTACAGTCCAGCACCGTGCAACTCGATTGGCATTTGCCAGAGAACACCAGAATTGGCAGGTCCGCCATTGGTGCCCCGTTCTCTGCACAGATGAGAGCAGGTTCACACTGAGCACATGTGTCAGACATGAAAGAGTCTGGAGACGCCGTGTTGAACGTTATGCTGCCTGCAAAATCATCCAGCAGCATCCGGTTTGACGGTGGGTCAGTGATGGTCTGGGGAGGCATATCCTTGGAGGGTTGTACAGACTTCCACGTACTAGCCAACGGTACCCTGACTGCTGTTAGGTACCGGGATGAAATCCTCAGAACCATCATCAGACCTTACGCTGGTGCAGTGGGCCCTGGGTTCCTCCTGGTGCAGGATGATGTCCGGTCTCATGTGGCCAGAGTGGGTAGGCAGTTCTTGGATGATGAAGGCATTGATGCCATTGACTGGCCCTCACGTTCCCCAGACCTGAATCCAACTGAGAACCTCTGGGACATTATGTATCAGTGCATCCGACGCCACCAAGTAGCGCCATAGACTGTCCAGGAGCTCACTGATGCCCTGATCCAGGTCTGGGAGGAGATCCCCCAGGACACCATCCACTGTCTCATCAGGAGCATGCCCAGACATAGTCGGGAGTGCATACAGACGTGGGGGCCATACACACTACTGAGTCACATTATGAGTTGCCGGGATGAAATTCACGCACGTTGGGAACAGCCTGTGATTTTAATTTTTTACTTTTTTCAGTGTAAGTTTGAATCCAGCCCTCAATCAGTTGGTGATATTGGTTCCACTGACCGTTGTTACGTCATTTTGTTCTCAACAAATTACATACACAATGTTCAGTAAAGATCTTGATCTTTAACATATTTCGTTCATCGAGACCTGATGTGCGATTTATGTGTTCCCTTCATTTTATTGAGCAGGGTAGTAAGCGATAAATGAAAGGCTGGGTTCTATATATCTACTGATCATATTTGAAATTAATAAAGCTTTTGTATTATTTCCTAAATTCCATTGTATCTATGTGTATTGTTATAGAGGGATTGTTGCACACTGACTAAGGTTTCTACCATCGAAGGGATAATTTCTCTCTAGTTGCAGCATAACATTCCACTAGATGGTGCTCTTTCTATAGCATAGACGTCCGGGCTAAAGTCGACTTGATATACCAACAACTCGAAAGAAAGTAAAACTTTAAGTGTTTCAAAGGGATGAAAGAGAAGTCATCACTTTTATGACAATATGGCAATACATTCTCCAACAGAGTTCACTGACAGAAGACATCTGTCTTTATTTCCAGCCCAGTGATAAAACCACTGACTACATTAACCATGGTCATGACTGAAGGCTTTGATTTTTTGATTGCTGATAACAGGAAGTTTAACCTCTGGGCTAAGACAAAAACTTGAACACTCAGTAGCTATCCAAAAACAGAATTGCTCTGCTTTGGATTTTGGAGTGAGAACCATGTTAAAGATAATTGTGTTGACCTGATGCATTCTGGCAGCAAGCATGTTAACATGAAGGATTGCCTCGATGTGAAAGGACTAATAGATGATTGCTGGAAAGAAAAAGGTGCAGTTGTCTCTTAATTTTTTCCGGAGCTATATACAGGTGCTGGTCATATAATTAGAATATCATCAAAAAGTTGAGTTATTTCAGTAATTCCATTCAAAAAGTGAAACTTGTATAATGTATACATTCATTCCACACAGACTGATATATTTCAAGTGTTTATTCCTTTTAATTTTGATGATTATAACTGACAATTAATGAAAACCCCAAATTCAGTATCTCAGAAAATTAGAATATTGTGAAAAGGTTCAGTATTGAGGACACCTGGAGCCACACTCTAATCAGCTAATTAACTCAAAACACCTGCAAATGCCTTTAAATGGTCTCTCAGTCTAGTTCTGTAGGCTACACAATCATGGGGAAGACTGCTGACTTGACAGCTGTCCAAAAGACGACCACTGACACTTTGCACAAGGAGGGCAAGACACAAAAGGTCATTGCTAAAGAGGCTGGCTGTTCACAGAGCTCTGTGTCCAAGCACATTAATAGAGAGGCGAAGGGAAGGAAAAGATGTGGTAGAAAAAGTGTACAAGCAATAGGGATAACCGCACCCTGGAGAGGATTGTGTAACAAAACCCATTCAAAAATGTGGGGGAGATTCACAAAGAGTGGACTGTAGCTGGAGTCAGTGCTTCAAGAACCACCACGCACAGACGTATGCAAGACATGGGTTTCAGCTGTCGCATTCCTTGTGTCAAGCCACTCTTGAACAAGACACAGCGTCAGAAGAGTCTCGCCTGGGCTAAAGACAAAAAGGACTGGACTGCTGCTGAGTGGTCCAAAGTTATGTTCTCTGATGAAAGTAAATTTTGCATTTCCTTTGGAAATCAAGGTCCCAGAGTCTGGAGGAAGAGAGGAGTGGCACAGAATCCACGTTGCTTGAAGTCCAGTGTGAAGTTTCCACAGTCAATGATGGTTTAGGGTGCCATGTCATCTGCTGGTGTTGGTCCACTGTGTTTTCTGAGGTCCAAGGTCAATGCTGCTGTCTACCAGGAAGTTTTAGAGCACTTCATGCTTCCTGCTGCTGACCAACTTTATGGAGATGCAGATTTCATTTTCCAACAGGACTTGGTACCTGCACACAGTGCCAAAGCTACCAGTACCTGGTTTAAGGACCATGGTATTCCTATTCTTAATTGGCCAGCAAACTCGCCTGACCTTAACCCTATAGAAAATCTATGGGGTATTGTGAAGAGGAAGATGCGATACGCCAGACCCAACAGTTCAGAAGAGCTGAAGGCCACTATCAGAGCAACCTGGGCTCTCATAACACCTGAGCAGTGCCACAGACTGATCGACTCCATGCCACGCCGCATTGCTGCAGTAATTCAGGCAAAAGGAGCCCCAACTAAGTATTGAGTGCTGTACATGCTCATACTTTTG
>JACXGI010006865.1:5000-39905 GCA_016801175.1 Esox masquinongy
TGCTCATTTGTTTCTACAGTAAGAATACCCCACATGCTGTAAGGAAGAGTGTAGTTTCCTTAGTTGTCGTGTTTAGGCACAGGTGAATGTGGTCATTATGGCTGGGAAATGCCCGGGACCTCACAACATATTATCACACTGTAGTGATCATGTTGCGCTCCCTCCTCTGGAGTATGACGGGGACTGATTCTGCCAGTGGACTGAGTATGTCAGACACACGCTGTAGCTCAAAAGCCATTGCAGCCAGGCTGAGCGACGCCACCACAAGTCCCCCTCTCATCAGCATTCAGCGCAGCCTTTTTATTGATCTGAGCATGGCGCGGTTGCCAAGACATGATGCCCTATTATGAAGCGATTGATTGTCTTGTGATCGGCCGGTCCCCCCCTTAGGGAGAGACGATGGGTTCTCTGCTGCAGAACGGCTACAGGTGGAAAGGGACCCGCCGGCGGAGGTAGCCGGAGAGTCAGGTAAGGTGAGGGGGTGAGGTGGGTAACTAGTGAGAGGAGAGAGTTGGGGGGAGAGAGAAGGTTACATCTCTGTTTGAGGTAAACCGTTTCAGTAGCCTCGTGAAAGCCATTCTCCTTCAGACAGACAAACACAAGCATTATTGTCAGTGTAATCAGACTGAGTCGCATCTGAAAATTAACCATGAGCCTGAGGCTCTTGTTGTCTAATATATGTCTGTATCATTGTAACAGCCCCACTCAGTATTCGTCTCATTACTGCTCGTGTTCTGACCCACTTAACCATAACAGACTCCTTTAGTGAGCCTCAGTCAGCACCTCATCTGTATTCTAGTCAACAGGTAGGCTACATTGTCTGGGCCAGACAGCTTGTATATCACTTCAGTCTGAGAATCAGAGAAAACGTCCCCATCTGACCTAACACCTGCAGAGACTTTGCTTTAAGACGACAAACTCTGAACAGCGACACACTGAAGAAGACTGAATGGTAGTTGTATGGAGGCTGTGCCATAATTTGTCATGGGTGGGTTTGGGCCCGACTTGCTGAAGTGCCCCCAGGAGCCGGCAAGCCACGAGTAGCCCTGCGGTTAGCTCTGGTATTTGTCACTGCGCTGGCTGAGTCCTGTTGTGTGATTGTCTATGCTGGTGAGAGTCAAGTCTTGCCTGTGTCTGTGGGCCTCTGGTCTCGTTTCCCTGCCCCACTCCCTCCCTCCCCTGGTTGCTGCCAGCTGTTGTCCATTATGCTGGGGGAGCGTGTGCTGGCTCAGGAAGGCAGGCAGGACACATTGCATCCGCCTCTCAGACCCTTAACTCTGCCAGTGTTACTCTTTATATTGAAGCATCTGTACTCTTTAGATTACCGCTGGGGCACCGTCAAACCCAAAAAGGAACCAGGCAAGCCTAGTTCAGCCGGCTTGCGATTAGAAGGGATGAATGTTGTTACCCTCACTGAATTCGAACCTGGGTGTCCCACGAGAGAGGCTGTTTCTTTTACTACCACACCACGTAGCTTTACATTTGCAGAGTGTCGGTATAGCGTCTTGACATTAGATCATTTTGTCACGCATTAACATCATGCCAAGTTTGATTATTTCTCTGGACACCATTAAGCATTGTGTTAAACTGACTAACGTTTCATATTAAGTTTACCTCCACCACAAATAGCAGCTATGAACTCTTTGGCTTTTGCCACTGGCTGTTTTAACAGCTTATTAGCCAGTAATAGGCTTACTAGTATCTACTAACTTACTATTTGGAATTGTCATAAGAATGGAGCAATTGCTAGCTAGACTGAAGATGAACTTTACACTGCCAAAAGCTACTTCATTCCATGGCACAAAAACGTTCGTTTTTCATGAATGACATTCATACAATAACTATCAATATAGGTGGCGATAACTGACTATTTTGTCCAGTGAAAAGACGAGAGAAGCGTGGAAACCCCTACTCTTTTACTGCCCAATGGTTTTGTGATCTAGCCTATATTACCCCAAAAAGCATGCACGGATGCGTATTTTGAAAATCCACCAGAAATAGTCGCAATACAACCGTTAGGGGTTATTTTAGGCTTATTACAACGTAGCTACTGAAGATTGTAGCCAGTGAAGTTTTTGTCTATCCTGAACAAATCCTAATGCATAATTTGTTTTGACTGCGACAAGGCTCGAACGTGGGTCTTCTTGCTTGGCAGTCCACGTCTCTAGACTGTAGTCAGTCAGTCACTCACTCAGTAAGAGACATTCGCTCTTCTTGGCCGGCTTCGCTTATGCGGTCCGGCAAAAGCAAAAGGTTGGGTACTTTTTGTTACCTATGGCACTTCTGTCGAACATGATTGAAAGGATCAGCCAGCGATCCACATAGGATACTCAAATACTGCTAGCACCAACTAAGCAGAAATGTTAGCGCACCCCTACTGTTAAACAGAAGTTAGCAACTCTGCATGCGGTTGTTCAAACTGTTCCTTACTCTTTGTAAAATAACACTTTTACAAGAAGGTACTGGTTGCTTCCAGCTATAGGCTTACTTTTCAGCTTCCTCAAAGCGGAAGATGACATCAATTCACTTAACCCCAGTATCTTTGTTTGGATAAGCATAGCAATTTCACAACCTATTGTCAAGCAGTACTAATACACCTTCAGAGTCTAGCCTCCCATTTGGTCTTGGACGGACTCGGCCAGTGAGTGATGTGAAGGTCTCTCCTAACTTGGAGACTGCATACCCTTTATGGTGAGGGACAGCTTTTCTATGCAAATATCACTACAATAAAATAGTGTTCTCCTAGCAGTTGCCAATAAAATCTATTCATTACTGCATACATTGTATTCTCAAGGCAAATGAGAAATGTTCAAATGTTGACCTCAAAACATTTCCAGTTATTGAACAGTGTAGCAGCTTAGGTTGCTGGTCTGGATCGAGTGCTGTTCGGTGACTTTTGGCTATATTTTGATCGCTTGTGCAAATAAGCTCAAATAATATTGGCTACATGTGTAAAAATAATATGGGGAGCAGGCTGTAAAGGAAAAACACTGTTTCCAGCCGACTGATTATGAGGAGGACGCGTGACGAGCCGACTGTGATTATGAGGAGGACGAGTTACGAGCCGACTGTGATTATGAGGAGGACGAGTTACGAGCCGACTGTGATTATGAGGAGGACGAGTTACGAGCCGACTGTGATTATGAGGGGGACGAGTGACGAGCCGACTGTGCTTTTCATCCTAGAGCTTTTCATTCATCCACAGAGACACACTTGTCTTTGTCACAAGACACATTTCCCCGCTAAAAGACCATGATTGGGTGCCACGACAGTAGACTAGGTCTGTCTGCCTGTCTCTAACTCTCTCTCTCTGTCTCCCTCCATCTGTGCGTCTCTATCTTTCTCTCTATCTCTATCTCCCGTCTCAGTCTCCGTACTGTCCGTCTGTCTTTGAGATGAGCTAGAGAGAGCCACAGAGACTGACTTCATTATGCTCCGGGTGGGCTAGCTAGCTGGTGAGCGGCAGCACGTCCCTGTATATCCCAGTCTCTGACGAATGGGGCCAGCGGTGCCGTAATCAGATTAGAGGACGTAATGACGGGCTGCAAATGTCTCACCTTGTGATCCCCACATTCATTTTATTACAGCACTGAGCTAATGAGATTAGCCTTCAAGCAGACCACCCCGAACAGGAGCTATCACTTACGCCCACACGGCCGGCCAGCCATTTATGTCTGTGTAGTAGAGGCACTGGCTCTATCCATTGAACTCCTCCTGAGATGATGCAGACAGGTCGCGTGCGTGCGTGCGTGCGTGCGTGCGTGCGTGCGGTCAGGCGAACCACTGAAGCTGCCCCCGGTCATGTCGGCCCTGTCCCCGAGCTAGCCGAGCCCGGAGACGCTGCTCCCTGCTAATCCCCGTTTTGGCTTCCACAGGAAACCTAGGATCAACTCGCAGCTGGTGGCCCAGCAGGTAGCTCAGCAGTATGCCACGCCTCCTCCGCCCAAGAAGGAGAGGAAGGAGAGGCCTGAGAGGGAGCACGGCCCGGATGGGGAGCTCATGGACGGTGACGGGGAGCACCTGGAGGGAGAGCGTCCGGAGAGAGTGAGGCCAGAAGGGGAAGAAGTAGACGGAGAACCTCCCCTGGATAAAGAAAAGAGTGGGAAGGAAAAACCGGAGAAGCCTGAGAAGCCGGAGAAGGACAAGGCAGAGAAGCCTGAGAAAGAGGAGAAGAAAGAAAAAGGGAAGGAGAAAGAGAAAGGGAAAGAGATTAGCCCAGCCAGGCCCATCACCAAGAAACCCAGCATCAAAAAGATGAGGTCTGTCTGGGTTTAAACAAATCACAAGTCTGTTGACTGTCAGTGGTTGTGTAAGGGTCTTCTCTCTCCAGACAGGAACTGTACTAAATCTGCTCTTGTTTGCCTTTGCAGACCCAAGACAGATATTCATCAGAGTCCACCCAGCGACAAACACAGCATACAGTCTGGGAAGTCAACCACCAAGACCAACAACTCTCACATCTCCAGGTGGGTCCTCTAACACTCGTCTGTCATGAACCGACTGACTGAGCGCAGAGACGGTGACGCACGTCACGCTGTTTCAGTTGCAGTCCGTGCGAGCTGTTCTTAAAGGCCAAATCTGTGGAGAAACTCCACACTGATTCATAAACGGTACTCTCCTTCCTTGTCCCTCCTGGTTGTTCCTTGTCATATCTAACACTGCTGGCCACCTTGCTGTGCTTGTATGTCAGTGAGATGGTTGTGCCACTGCCCTCCTAACCCTGTTTCCCCCTCTGCCGCCAGGCCCAAGCTGAAGAACGTTGACCGGAGCACCGCCCAGCAGTTGGCCATAACCGTGGGCAACGTGACGGTCATCATAACGGACTTTAAGGAAAAGACCCGCTCCTCGTCCACGTCCTCATCCACCGTGACGTCCAGCGCCGGCTCCGAACAGCAGCACCAGAGCTCTGGCTCCGAGAGCATGGACAAGAGCTCGTCTCGCGCCTCTACCCCCAAAGGAGAGCTCTCTGTGGGGCACGACGAGTCCTTCTGAAACCCCCGGTCCGGGCTCTCTGAGAGGACTGTGGATCGGATCCCCCAGGGGGAGTTGTTTCACCTTCCTACTGCTGCCCCGCCCCCCTGCCTCTCCGCCTTCATTCCACCGCCATCCCTGGATGCTGAGAGAGCTAGCTAATTTAGAGCAGCCCGTCACGTTCGCCTGTTGGAGAACCGTCCTGTCGTGGGTACGCGCAACGCCACGGCCCAGGCGGGAGAGTGGGGCTGACGGGAATAGCACCCCCCCCCCCTCCCCCGGTGACATCCTGACACTTGTATGTATATTGTTTTATATTTGTACGTGGATGTGCGGCCGAATCAACATTTTGTTTTTGTATAAAGAAATGATCTTCTGTGCACAATAACCACCGCCATTTTAACAAGTCGGAAACCTTATTACCCTTATTTATTACTCGTTGCACCCGTATACTTTGAAATACTTGTTTGGGTTGAAACTTTGCTGTGTAATTATACCTATCGCTCCCTTTGACACTTGGATTGGACGAGACTCTCAAGACAACCACACACTGGTGCTAGATAGATCCACTGTGAAACAGTCTCTGACGCGGGGCTGTCATTCACATAATACAAAGTGCTAATAACCCAGACATTCTTCTCCTTACTCTCACACTATTCCATTTGAGTTTGGACCTCCATGGCATCTTTTCACGTTGAAACGTGGAGGTCAGTGTGCAGCGCGGTCTGCTGAAATTTATTCAAAGGTCCTACAACGTCAACTGAACACCGGTCCCAAATCGTCGCTTCTAGCTCTGTTTGTTTATGATTTTGTATGATTAAGCGTATCTCTTATACAGTCTGTCTCCTGTCCTTAACTGTATAGTGCAGGCTATTGTGAAAAACACTAAAGTTGTCGATGTTTTTGCATTCCGTCGCTTTAATATTGGTCAGCCAGTTGAGGGGTGAAGTGCCCCCAGCTTTGAACCATGTTTATTTCTGTACCGACTGAAGGTAAGTATAGTTCATATCCGCCTGTTAAAATCAGAGTTCAAGCTGTAGTCCAGTGATGCCCCACTGCTTATGATACCCAACTGATGCTAAGCTTCAGTTTTTTTATGAGTTTCAGCAAATGTTTACTGATCATCTTTTCCAATGCTCTGGTTTACAAAGTTGTGATATTCTGGTTTATTTAGGTCAAAAGCCTGGACAGTTAATGAAGATATAAGACTCCAATATGTAGGGTAATTGAACGCAGAAACATTGCAAGTAGAAGAATGATTGCAATTTGTTTAGCATTTTCAACGCAGTAAACTTACCTAAATAGCCAATTAAGTGGTTCTAATTCTCATTCTCCTTAGATGAAAATAGACCAACATAATTTCCTCTTATCTGTATTAAATTGTATAAAGAATAAATGTGTATATGATATCTTAGTTTTATTTATTGAAGGACCAAAGGAATTTCATGAAATGATACATAGACAAATGAATAACAATTTGAGATGCAATTATAAAATGTGTGAAATGAAATACATTTTAAATAAAGACTAATATAATCAATTTAAACGGTGTAATTCTTGTCCACCATAAGGACCTCACCTCCTAGATAAGCGTTTGAATCGTGTCAACAGAAACGTATGTAAGCTGTATTGAACACTTAGGATTACATCAGGCGCCAGTCAGTTGTGCTACTCAGAGAGCGATGGACTAGAGACAATGAGCCGCATTTACCGGACGGTGAGCAGTAGTGTACTCTGCAGTGTGTCCAGAAGCCATGTAAAGCCCCACGAGCCTCCGCCCCACTGTCTTCAGTACACTGTCTGCCCCCGTTGAGCATCAGTTGAGTCTTTCCCTACGGACCACTCCTAAGCAGGTCAGGAAGACGTACCAGTAGTAGGCTAACCTTCTAACTTACTGAGTCTAAAGGGCAGGTATTGTAGTTGAGGTTTTATCGTCTGTTTCGGTTGTAGAGATGATAATCATATTTATGTGTCGTGAATAAGCAATGTTGTCCAATAAGCATACGTTGTAACTTCTCTGAATCCTTCTCGAGTTCGGTTCAGCTGTATTGTATTTGGTTCAGCTATATGATTATAATATGTAATGATCTATTTAAACTACATTGTGGATAAATACAGCATATGGAGTCTCTCTAGGCTACATTAAGCGAGGAGGGAGAGGGACCGATTTATTCGAAGAAAATGCAATTAATGAGGTGTCTGGCTAAGATATGAAGATATGTCAAATTTTTACTGAGAATATTAACTGTTTGCTTTGTAATGCAGTCCAGAAGAAATTGGCAGAAAAAGCCATATTTTTACATGCCTTACTACCCACATTCATATTCACTCGACTGACTTCTGTGATATTATAGAACTGATTAATTGTATGTTAAATTATTGAAGAATTGCCATTTGCTTAGTATATAAAACTTTGCTTGTATGTATCATTTGAAATGGCACAAGCCTTCACAATAATGGCGTTGGAGGTGAACAGTTTGTAGTTTTTTTTTGTTCGTTTTTTTCCTTTTACGCGCAAGCAGTTATGTTCTTGTGTGCGACCAGTAACCTTAATTTACTGTGTAAAGATGGTTACATTTTTTAGCTTTGTTTGTCAGAGACCCAAATAATAGAATGCTTGTTTACTGACTGTATAACATTAATCTTGTGAATTTCCCATTTAAATGTATTACACAAGATTTTCATTTCCCCCTTTTACTATGTCTTGTACAATGCTTTTAAAGTTAATGCTCAGTAAAAGTATGTAGGGTCAGTATATTAATCTATTTTTTTTTTTTAGTCTTGTTTGCTTTCTATTTTTGTTTTTTTACTATTTGCTGGTGTCATTGGTCTCCCTGTGAGATTGTCATATTACTTCCCTAGTGTGGAAATGTATGGAGCAAATTTCAAAGGATCACTGCTTCCTGTCTACTAGCTTATACAATGTTGAATAATACATATTTCCTGGCATGTGCACGATTTTACGCTTATAGGCTACATTATCATTTCCTCTGCTTCAAATAGAAATGTCTATTTATGGATTTTGCTTGTAGTTTTTCAGAAATAAAATGGTTAAAGTTACCTATTCCTTAGGTGTGTTTATTAACGTTCCCATCTTCAAATGGAGCATTATGACTGGAGGTTTTTCATGTCTTATTCCTTCTCTGGCTGCTGTTCTCCCGAATTGTCCCTCTGACCTGATGGAGATTTCTTGAATATATGAGCGAGTTGAGGGAGGGGTTCTGGTGGTGGTGGTGGTGGGGGGGTGTTCAGTGACATGTGATGCGGAAATCCTTACACGTAGACACCCCTGTCACCTCTGATGTTCCAATCCTCCCCAGAGGCTGGTTAGCAGGGTAGCGGAGACAGTGCGAAGAGGCTGTACTCCGAGCAGAAGCAGACATCCTCTGCCTTCTGTCACAAACTAGACGAATAGACAAAGCAGATTAAGAGTCAGGGATACATTATTTAATTTTTGGTCCTCATTATTACATTCGGGATGACATAGTTCTGTCTTCTAGAATTTTGCGGGAAAAAAAACACATGAATCTATTCTGAAAAATGAAGCCTAGGGCATCTACTAGTGCTATTGGTTGGTGGACTTATCAGAAATATTTTTTTGTAGATATTAAATATATATTTTTTAAGCTGATCGGTGTAATGTTAGTGAGTTGAGACCCCTTATCATGTAAGCCCTGCAAACTCAACTCTGTACCTCGAACACAGTTTCAGTCCCATCTTTAATTTCAACTCCCTAATACAGGGCTATTTTAGACCTGGAACACCAGGTGGGTGCCAATGATAATGAGGGAGAACAGAAAACCAGCAGCCTCCGGAACTTGTAGGGTAAGAGTTGAATACCCCGTATGTGGGCTATTGATGTTGAATCAATGAAATTGAATCATAAATGATTCATAAAAGTTTCCAGATATGAAATAAATGAAAGACCTATTGCATCTTTGATAAATAGTTAAACCTTTTGCACTCTGCATTGTTCTAATCAGTTGCATGGCATATAAAAATATGTACATGTATTTTGGGACTCAAGGGCTAGGCCTTCTGAAAATATCATTATTGCTGGGAATGGGCATGTAAAATGCTGGCAATAAGTAACATTACACTCTGATGTAATGTTACTGATAAGGCCTAATAGCAGAGTGAGTAATTCAAATCAAATTCTAAACAAAATGAAAACACAATTTATTTTAAATAAGCTAAGGCGCCATGTTCCCTTTGGGAATGTGATATTAAAACAAAACAGACTGGTTAAGCAAGTACTAATAAAACAAACAGAAAATGACCATTTGACGTTATATTGCTCCCAAATATAAGCTAATGTTTTATTAACATTTTGGAACTATAAAGATTACATTCACACTGAAGACATTGCGTTGTGTGGTTGCCAGACTCAGACTTTCTCACCGTGGGTGAGATCCGGCTGGCAAATCAATGTAATAAGTTTGGTTCTAATTATATGAAACAAAAAACAAGCAATTGTAACAGGAAAATAAATTGTTAATTTATGATTTACAGTATTTAGCCTACGTCGAGGGGATTTTCCGCATGCAGAATAGGGACCTGGCTTGTATCATGTATGCCAGTATTATAGCCCAAAGGGATGTCTGCTCACCGTTGATCTTCAATAAAGCTTTGGTGATTAAGATATTTTCCCAAGCTGTCAAAAGGAGCTACATTTTCAGTCTTCACTAGACTAGTTGGATATTGCATTGAGCTGGACAAAAAAATAGATTTTATTGAGAGGAAGAGATGCATTGCCTGATATCTAAAAAAAATCTAAACTAGAACATCATTTTTTCTTGTTTCTAAATACTGGGAAGACATCTCAGTGGTCACATAAAAGCCACTGCAGTTGATGTACTACTTACGGCAGCTAACAAGGAAAAAATCAATTCATCCCGAACTTGGTTCACGACTTCATCGCTGTATGTTATAGGTTTACTTCTGTCTATAACACAGGAAAACTGATGCATATCATGGTTCTACATCACTCTATGGCTAAAAGAAACCACACCCTCCAAAAGGTCTCATCAGACAAGGGCATATGGGCAGTGCAGGTCAAAATGACCAAACAAAGGGCCACCTGAACAGTTAATTTCCCTGTGAAGCGGTCCTCAGTGTATGGCCATCTCTCCCATAGAAACTAACTGGACTAGGATCGCCACGTCAAGTTGACTCAGAAACTCTCAACTTGCAAATTGAACAGCTACAATATTCTAATCCCTAAACTCCACCCATCTTCCACCCTTGCAGTTGAAGTAAACGTTTACAGATTTACAGTTCCGTTTACAGGACATGCTTCCATCTGTAACTGAATATCTTGACGAACTTATGGAATATACTATTACCACATACAGTACACCCCTTTAACTCATTCTCACCACTTAATGTATTGTACAGAAATGTTTGTCAATTTTTAAGTATATTTAGTATATTCTGTCCTATATATTTTCTTCCCCTAGCAGCAACTTCAGAGCGAGTGAAATTCGGAGTATGTGCAGGAGAATAGGGATTTGTTTAGCTTAGTTCTTCTTGCGGCCAGTGTGGTTCTGATAACGACTTTGGGCTGTCCAGTGACAGGGTTTAGCCACCCCTTCTGCTTTCTCGTCTCTATATGTCCTCCAGACGCTCCCCTGTTGAGAGGTGCTATTCAGAATGACTTCTGCTCTACCACGGTCCCGGCAGATGGCTCTCTTCCGCTGGAGAGGCCCCCGTCTCCAACAGCCAAGGCTTCACTGCACTGTGAATGGATCCATATGGTAAGGAAGGGTTGAACATCTGCAAGTAAGAAAGTAGCTTTCGTATGAAGAGGTAATCAAGGGACCTAACGCTGAGACGAGTGTTTAACAGAAGGAGAATGTGCCTGACATTTCACCAGTCCCTTCTGTGATGTGCTGTTGTATCTATAGTACATCGCAGTAAAGACGCGCAGAATCCGAGGCGAAGTGCGAAACATGTCGTGTTGAAATGGCGGGAGTTATGTAAGCTCCTACAATCATCTGCGTGATTATTTTGATCATAAGTGGTGCCGTAGCCTAAGTCAGTCCCTTACAGTGCATCTGATTTGGATTCCTGGTTGCATCACACCAGTGGTCCCAGTAGTAAGATCAAGCATTCATTTTCATACGGTAGGACCAGGAAGAGAAACACAAGATGATTTACAATGACAATGGTTACCACTTAGGGTGGATAATGTTTGTTGTGATGAGTAGTGTACACTAGAGAAATATGGGTTTGAAATTAATATGAGTCATCGTGAATGGGACAACTGATGGCTGCAGCAACCAAACTAAAAGCAGTAGTTTATAGGACAGAATGTACATAAAAACGCTTGTGCATATTAATGTTATAAACATATAGTTAATTTATGCTTACAACATCAATTCAGACACTTTATATCAATATATGTTTTTCTTCATTTTGCCCAGGTCTATTACAAGATGTCTATAACTATTAGAGACAATGACAGCACATGGCATCATACTGCTTCTCAACAGAATCAGTGATAGGTACGTTTAAAACCGAGGCTATCATCTTTGTCACTGTGAAGACCTAACTAGAAGGTAGGTATTTATCTCCTAGGAATAAATTATGCAAAAACATGCCGCCACTTCCTCCCATGTTATTTCCCAATTTTCTCACGTTTCTAGCATCCTCATCCACACAATAGGTGTCTGCATCTGGCAGAATGCGTGTGTGTATATTTCAGGTTGGGAGCATGGACATCATAGAGAATGGAGAAGGGAATCAAGCAGCAAGCGGGGGTGAGGAAGGGCCCTGAGAGGGGACCACCGGGGTTTCCGGGGGCTACGACTGACAGACACCTGCATCTCTTCGGACAGCCTGGCCCGGCATGGGGCCGTGACTCTCAACCCACTCAACACACTCCCTCGTCAGACCTCTCTCCGAGCCTCTCCATCTAATCCATCATTCAGGACCTGGAGTCAAATGCACCTGGCCCAAAAAGTTCATGTACTTTCAATCTCACCCGGCACAGCCAGGCGAGGACATGCCCTAGTCGGTGGGGTTTTGACCCTAGTCGGTGGGGTTTTCCTAGCCACTGTGCATCAACACTTGGTTGCTGATTGCTCTTTGTGGGTTTTTGGCTGAATATCTGTATAAGCACTTATGAAATACATTTGATTGATTGCTCGAAGCACTCTGCTTTTTGACAACCACCTCTGAGATACAGTGTTTCTTAATGTTTCAGAACGTTTAGGTGAAATCTCAGCATTTTTGCCACGGCTGCAGTATTTGGACAGCCATCATTATCAGCTTTGTTACTGCAGTGGCTTAGAGTGCAGTAGAGGTCGTTTTCGGAACGTCCCGTGTCCTTTTTAGTAGAATATCTCAACAGCTGAATCAGGGAACAGCAGATTCATTTGCTGGAGATTCATTTTATTTTGCTATTTAAATCTGACCAAAATAAATGTTTGGTCAGATTTAAATAGTCAGACAAATTCAGACAAACACATTTAGAAAAACATTATTGGGCAGAATGATTCTACTTTATTGCAACTTAATCAAATTCCAAACTGTGCAAAGGGGGCGTTTTATCCCACTATCGGTGCAAAACGGCCCTCCCTATCGGGTAAAATTATTAATTAAGATTAATTCCATATTTAGGTGTCAAAATCATTTTATCAATGTTATCTATACCACTTAAAGGAATTTAGTATTGAAAGTAGTATTTAAGAGATTTAACAAAAACAATTTTAACCTTGATTGTGCACATCAAGGTTATCAAGAGCACAATGGATGGAGATGTTCGAACTATTGGATCAGAGACCAGCAACCTTCTATTTAGATTTCAGTTGGCTACAAGACCCTGCCAGGTATTGTGGTCGTTTGAGGGCCAGTATTTAAGGTATGTGACACCCTGGTCTTCTGGACTGATTTGGAAAAAGTCAGCTCCTTCACTTATTCACTTTCAGGTATAGCACTGTCCTTTGAACTCTACTTTTCACAGCTGACAGAAGATATTACACGGTGATACCTGTTGTTGTTTGGGACCTGGCTTCACATGCAGACAATTCCCTTAAGGAAATTGAATTGAGCAAACGCTTAGAAAGTCAATTTTGGTCCACTGCTTGTTTGAACATAATTAGGTTTCCTTACTTCAACAAGAGACTCTAGCAAATAAAATGAATCTGCTGTTCCCTGATTCAGCTGTTGAGATATTCTACTAAAAAGCTTTGCATTTCACATTATGAATACAAGTCACAGTTGCATCTCACTCCTCTACTTTAATCATTGGGGAAAGTTAGGTATGGGTCGATATGACATGGAGCTTTCAATCTGAAGGAATTTTACTCCTCTAAAAACCAATCCTACTAGTAGAGATTACGATGGTCTTTATTTTCCAATCAGGAAGCCTCTGGAGTTCATGTTAGGCTTTTTATTGTTGTTGATAAAACACAATGCTTATAACAGCTGGCAATCATCTTTTCAAAATGTTTCCATTATTTTGCTCGCAGCAACAGTTGAACAAAAACAATGTGACACCTGTGTCTCATGAATAGACAAACGCACAATTGACACATTAGGAGCAGATGCGATTTGTGATAGGTACTGCGTGCATAACTACTAACCATGTGGGGGTTATTGCAATAGTACCATGGTACCCTTCTATGGGTGGCACCGTGTCTTGGTTGCGTTTTGTTTTTAAAGCTATCCCCCATCTGTCTGCTGAGATCAAATCTCCTAATAAAAGCCCAATGATAAAGGATTTATGGAGCGACAGGCCCAGTGCTCGTAAACTGGCAACGTAAATTGTTCAAGAACATGACTGCTTTTATACCATTTCTGTAGGAGAACACATTTACTTTTACAGCTGCCACAAATGTTCTTCAAATGTGTACCTGTACCTAAACAAGTGGATTAAATTGTTTGTTTTAGACAAGCCATGCTTTCTCTGTGTGTGTGTGTGTGTGTATGTGTGTGTGTGTGTGTGTGTGTGTCTGCAAGCGTGCCGGCACGCATTCGCCTGTGTTCATGTTTGCCTGCGTCTGTGTGTTCCTTATTTAATGACTGTGCTTAACGCGAGCAGCCTTGCTGTAATTTATTGATGAACTCTGGCGCCTTGCGAGTCTTGTTAAGCAGACGTACCTGGGGGTCAGAAACCCAGCCTTTGATACCTGTCACATCTACATCTACATCATGTCGGCAACTCTGGGCCTGGCTTCAGTTTCGCCTGCTCTCTGGGACCATTTACACAGTGTGATTATGTTATACCTGGCTGTGTAGCTGTCTAAGCTCCTAAACCTGGCCAACTAACACAACACTAGCCTAGAGCATTTACAATAAAAACACAAAATATGTTTTCAAGGATAAATATGGATTGGTCTGAAGTGAAAAGGGAAAGCACATTCAAATGAACACCATGAGACCTGATCCACCAATGCTGTACCAAGGTTTTACAGCACACATATTTGAACAAATAGAGCAACAAGGTGGTCTATTTTACTTTAAACACAGGAATAACAGACTTTACAGTGTCTTGGCACCAAAATCATTTGATTTAGTTGATCATTCTATCTTATTAGGAAAACTTCAAAAACCATGGTTTCACTAACAGATCATTAAACTTGTTCCATGCATACCTTAGAAAGTCAATTTTGGTCCACTGCTTGTTTGAACATTACTAGGTTTCCTCACTTCAACTAGAGACTCCAGCAAATAAAATGAATCGGCTGTTCCCTGATTCAGCTGCTGAGATATTCTACTAAATCGCTATGCATTTCTCATTATGAATACAAGTCACAGTTGCATCTCACTCTACTTTAATCATTGGGGAAAGTTGGGTATGGGTCGATATGACATGGAGCTTTCAATCTGAGGGAATTTTACTCCTCTAAAAACCAATCCTACTGGCAGAGATTACGTTCTTTATTTTCCCAGGAAGCCTGTGGAGTTTATGTTAGGCTTTTTATTGTTGTATACATTTCAAAGATCACATTATTTTACAAGACCCACACTATTCCTTTACACAACAGCAACATTTACAAATTCCAAGGATCCATCTTGAGGTTGGAGTAAGATAATTTCGAAAAAGGCCCAGCTGATCGCAATAGATTGCATTTAGGCATTAAAATCACAAAGCAAATTTACAAAAGCCCTTTTCCAAACATTAAGAATTTACTGTTTGTGTTTGAATTAATAGAACTGTGAAGTGTCACGTTTTGGTTTAGCAGGACGCCAAGCGTAGAACAACAAAAAAGGGTTTGATAATGAACCTGAGGCAGGTAAAAACAACAAAAAGGCAGGAACAAGGCAGGCAGAAACACAGAGAATGGCAGGCAAGACACACACAATAACTTGACAAATGTGTAAAAAATGTAGACTAAGAATATATCTATAATGAGTTATTATTCTTATTATAATTTCTAGTTAGTCGTGGTATTGGTAATTGTACAGTACCAGTAGTTTTTTTTTTAAATGTAGACCTATATATTTTTTTCTTGTTGTTGATGAATGCATTCATTTATACAAAATAATCTGATTAGCTGGGGTACGTAAAAATAAAAATTGAGCTTTTTTTATTAAAAACAAGGGCTAAAGTTAATGTGTGTGATTAAATATTTAATGCAGCAAAAATGTTTGGCGCCATTTACCCATTTTCTTTTTGAGCCTGAGAGCCATCCAGTACTTGACTTGAGCCGGAGCTATCTGGAACGCGGTACCCACACGTTTTTTTGCAACAGCATACTGGTAACTTAATTGGTGCTTGACTTATCTTGAGTACTTCACAAGTATATTTTTTTAATATAGCATTGGAGAGTAGGCATTAGGGTACATTTTGGGAAACATGCCCAACCTGCCCCCCCCCCCGAAAACTGCATTTTCTGACTCAAAAAATAAAAGTTTGGTCAGATTTAAATAGTCAGACAAAGTCAGACAAACACATTTAGAAAAACATTATTGGGCAGAATGATTCTACTTTATTGCAACTTAATCAAATTCCAAACTGTGCAAAGGGGGCGTTTTATCCCACTATCGGTGCAAAACGGCCCTCCCTATCGGGTAAAATTATTAATTAAGATTAATTCCATATTTAGGTGTCAAAATCATTTTATCAATGTTATCTATACCACTTAAAGGAATTTAGTATTGAAAGTAGTATTTAAGAGATTTAACAAAAACAATTTTAACCTTGATTGTGCGCTTCAAGGTTATCAAGAGCACAATGGTTGGAGATGTTCGAACTATTCGATCAGAGACGAGCAACCTTCTATTTAGATTTCAGTTGGCTACAAGACCCTGCCAGGTATTGTGGTCGTTTGAGGGCCAATATTTAAGGTATGTGACACCCTGGTCTTCTGGACTGATTTGGAAAAGTCAGCTCCTTCACTTATTCAATTTCAGGTATAGCACTGTCCATAGTTCACAATGACACACAGTATGTCTTTAACATAATGCACTTGTTTTTAACAGAAAACTGTGTATTTAGGGCCAAATTTGAACATGTTCTAATTTGCGATTCATCTCGATTAATTACAGACGATTAGCCAATTAATCTCGATTAATTATTTTAATCGTTTGACAGCACTACTGAAAAACAAATTCTAGTATCCTAACAGCATATTGAATTGTTTTAAAACAGTCAAAATGTGGTCCGTCACACACTTTTATTCTTTATTTTAGGACACATTGTGGCCAGTGGAAACAATTATACGATTAAAATGTAAAATAACTGTTCAGAAAAAGTACAAAAAAGTTAATTTACTGTATAGAAAAGAAAACATTGCTTTAAATTGGGATTTTGCCAAGGTCCATTTCAAAATGCAACCTGCTTTTGAGAAACATTGACTTTCATCTTTTTTCTTTTAAAAATTTCCATTTGTTTGCTTCTCGCTTAGTTTCACTGGCTGCTAATGACCCTGTCAAAACTGTTATAGTAGGCAAGGAGTATGTTGTGAACCTGTAATCAATTTGATTGGTGCATGTTCATAAAGATGGTATCATATTGTCATAGATGTTATAGTAGGTAGATTGGAATTTAACATTGACTGTCAACCAATCCATATCGTAGAGACAACACTAAAATACCATCGTCTTTTCTTACTGAATCTTTTCATGACAGACTATTCTAAAACTAAATCCAGAACTAATGATTGTTGTGCATTTCTCTTACAAATGTTATTTTTTTCACTGTGATCAGAAGGCAAAATGTGTTCTCTTTATTGAAGCAGGCTGACCATTGTATACTATTGTCTGTATCGTTCCAATTTCCCAGTGTTGAAGTAGATGAACATGTTCATTCCTGTCCCATAATTCAGTGGTTTGCTCTATCCTTGGGGCTACTACTTAACAAATGTCCGTTCAGCGCCTGTCTTTGTAGTGTGTAATCCATCTTGACCTACTCACTGAACTCCTCTTATTAATTATGTGAACTGTATAATACTCAACATTGCCAGCTTAATAATTAATAGGACTAAATTGCTGTGGATGCAACAACCATTAAGTCTGAAGTCTTAATCGCTGCTTACTGTACGTGAAGCTTGGTTGGTTCTGGAGGAAACTGCGTCTGGGTAGGCTTTGAGATCGTGATCATCCTGTTATTGCGACAAATGTCTTACCTAAGACTAAATGCAAACTTAAATGCAAAGCGTATTCACAGTTTTGCAAAGTGTTTTCTAAATGTTTTCACGGTTTTCTTAAGTGTGCTCTTTCCTGTTTAACATTTCAGAATTGATTTGCCCTAACGACAAATGTATCAGCCCCTACCACAATATCCATGAATTATAATCCACAGTATAACTCACATTTCCTGTAGCAAACTGCCTCAAAAAACAATCCTACATCATGATATTTCATCTGTGTAGATGTGGGTAGATGCTGCTGAATTGGTCTTGTTCATTTAAAAGCCCTGTACTTTGAAGATGTCGCTTTGTTTTAGAATCAGTGATTCTTCTGCTTAAAACTAATCGCCGGGCACTGTGATTCTGGAAGTTGTGTGTTTCACGGATGTATTTTGGTGGGTTTCAGTGATGGCCCTGTAGTTTATGATGGGTTCCTCTCTCCAATGAGCAGCCATTATTCACACTGCAAATCATGATCACGATGCTGACAGCATGGCTTCGCTCCAAATGTGTGTTTCCATTTGGTCGCTATCCAAACAAAACCCCAAGCGCTCGGCCAAGCAATCCTAATGAGAGGTCCGGGGAGAAGGAGGGGGAGGCTGGTGTGAACTCATTCACTCAATCGACTGAGGCTTAAGAGAATTTCCTCTGGAATAAAAACATCACAGCAAAGGCTTGTCATCCTTAGCTTGGGTATTTTTGTGTATTATTTGCACATTCTTCCCCCATGCAAGAATTTAGAATACTTTGAATGCTGGTTTTAAAAGTCTTCAAATTAATCGAGCAGGATTTCCAATCAATTATCTTCTTTCTTTTATTCGTCCATATTTAATTACACCAGAGACTGCACGGCTAATGCACACATGCAACTTAACCTGTATTGCTGTTCTATTGGGCTGTCAAATTATCCTCTCATCCCCTCCGAGGACTTTCAAACGTAGGCTATCTTTTACGTCTCTCAATGGCTCTCAACAATGCAGCCTCAGTGTTTCCCCCCCCTTATTAAATAGTCTTTTCTGCATGCTGACAAATGTTTGGTGATGAGCCACTGATGTGATTCATTCCTACTGTAGACCTCTTTCATTCACCATGAGTGAATTATGAAAGAGACTGTACACATTATCTCTCTCAGGAGAGAAGAGCGTTTCTATTTCATCGACATGCCAACTGGCACAACGAGAAGAGAGAGAAGAGAGTGAGAGAAGAGAAGAGAGAGAAGTCTAGAGAGAGGGAGAGAGAAAGAGAGAGAGAGAAGAGAAAAGAGGAAAACAGAGTGAAACCTAGAGAGAGCAACCTCTATGATGCTGATGAGTCGTCTGTTGCTGTACGGCAACACTACTACTGAAGTGCTGTTTTATCAACTTCCTGATAATGGACTCCTCTGTTTCCATAGGGATTCATGAGTGTTGCCTTGTCAGCCTGCCGGGGAGACAGTTTATAGAAGCTTTCAATTCAATATGACACTCTGAGTAGTAGGTTTATGTGATATTATATAATAATCAATGCTATGGATTTTCATGGAGATGATGATGGATGGTGACAATTATGTCAGCCGTAGACATAATCGTGCATCTTCTACAGCTGTTGATGTTGACAATAACCAAGTTCATCCACCCGTTTCATGGAAGACCCATGTCAGATAACACAAATCGCAACAGGCCTTATAGAAACAACTCGTTTGTCCATAAACAATCCAACTGTCAACAAAACAAACCATGCTAAACACGGTGAGATCTTTTTGAGTCTGTAAAATGAATAATGTTGAGAAATGAGGTGGAAATGTTGTGAAATGATCAAAACATTTCTGCATACTAACCATTTCATCGGAGGTCAAGATGAAGTGCCAAACAATCAACAGAGCCTGACCTCAGCAAGAGCATTTCACTAGATTAGATTCAACTTTATTGTAATTGAACAAGTACAAGTACAAGTACAACAAAATGCAATTAGCATTTAACCAGAAGTGCAAATAGAAGAGGGCTGAAAATGTACTAGTATTAAGTATATGCATATTACAAGTGGAATGTATTGACGTGCAATAACATAATCTCAGAGAATTTTGGAATCACCCAGATGTGGAGCTGGCCGTCTGGCCAAACCAGGCAAGAAGGGCCATGGTCAGGGAGGTTACCAAGAACTCAATGGCCACTCTAACAGAACTTCAGACTTTCACAGCAAATATGGGAGAGCCTGCCAGATGGACAACTGACTCTGCAGTATTCCACCAATCAGGCTTTAATGGTAGAGGAAAGACACCCCTGAATAAGGCTAACACCGTCCCTATGGTCAAGCATAGTGGTGGAAGCATCTGTTAGCTATAGGCGACATGGGCAGCTACCCAGGGTGGCATCTTGCCAGGGGTGGCATGGGTTGCCCACACAAAAAAAAATCAGATTTCTAATATTTGCGCGATCGGTTTTCTATCACCTATGATATCATGTCACCTTGTCGGACTGGGTGCCCTGATTATAGTTTGCGGGCTAGGCAGACTACTGCCTAGGAAGGTCTCACACTCAAAAGTATGAGATGGGGAGGGGGGCAGGGGTAAATTGATCTCAGGTCTCCCTTGAAGCCCGAGGTAGGGGGTGCTGGGAATTTATTAAATAGTGCGCACCTCTAACTTTGTACAGTACTAATGGAATTAGTAAAGTCAGTCACACTATGAAATGCTACCAAATAAACCACAATCCATTAGTAATACTGGGAATATATAGGGTCACACAGTCATATTGTTGCATTTCCTTCTGGTTTGTACGAAATCGTTAAGAATATACAACCAGTCTGCACACCACCAAAGTGCATTGGTTTAGTCTTGACACTTGGTTGACAGTGTGGGGGCCTGGGTAATGTATTGATGCTCAAGTGCCAAATCGTTAGAAATGGATAAGAAAAGGTCTAAGCTATCAGGTGCCCAGTTCTGGAAAAAGTGGAAAGAAGAAGAGGACAAATGCGAAAAAGATAAATGTATGTCATTTCTATGAATATAATATTGTAGCGTTTGGTCGGCAGTGTCTCAAACCCAAGACCTTTGGCTCCCCAGAGGGGTGCACTACCCACTGCGAGAGTAGTGGCCTTACCAAGGTTGCTACAATATTATGCACGTAATCTAATGAAATAGGCTAGTTAGTATAGCACTTACGCTGTTATGTTGTTATGTTGCTTGCTACGCTATTACACATAGGGCAGCAATATTCAGTTTAATGTCCAACTAGCCTACATAACATTGGATAAAATTTCACACAGTTTCATCTTGATAATGTGTGTAGCCTGCAACAAAACGATTACAACCTAACTAGCACATTATTGACTTGATTAACTTTCATTGAGGTGACATTATAAAGGTTTTCTGTGACAGTATTGACTAGGCCCTGAGCTCAGTAAGGGGAATTTCCAGTGCTGTAGGCTTAAAAGATGTCTATATTATGCTGGTATTTTTTTGTATCTTTTGTGATATATTGACTCTTTTGGGATGTCTTATGCCTTGAATTAGCTTAGATTTTCCACATTAGAAAATGTGGGAGAGAAGTTTGGAGTGCTGTCAACCTTCCAAAGTCTCTCAAATGAGGATCTGACAAAACAATGTGAGAACCTTAGTGTGACAGCACTATAAAGAACGCTCAGACTTGGATGGCAGAGAGCTTGCACAGGAACTGAAGAACTTGCCTGACTTGTCATCGAAGACCATGACCCTGCTTGAACTGCTGATATTTATACACAGAAGGGACCTCTCAGAAATGTATCCAAATTTGTGGACTGCTCTCAGAATTTGTCTTACTTTTCCAGTGACCGTAGATGAAGCAGAAAGGAGCTTTTCAAATCTGAAGCTCATCAAATCCTGCCTGAGGTCCACCATGTCACAGGAACGCCTTAGTGGCCTTGCAGTCATAAGTATTAACCATGCAACTGCTGGACAGATTTCTTATGATGATGTAATTGATGAATTTGCATCAAGGAAGGCAAGAAAGGTCAGGATGTAGATGGCAGTTGTGCAATTTAGTTTGTGTGCGAACCCCCCCTGTGTGCTGAAGGGGGGGTTCGCCCTGGGAGCCATACAACCTAGAAATCCGCCACCGGGAAGCATCATGCTATGGGGATGCTTCTCAGGGGCAAAAACTGGGAAACTGTTCAGGATTGAGGAAAGGATGAACAGAGCAAAATTCAGAGAGGTCCTTGAAAGAAACTTGATCCAGAGCGCACTTTAGACTGAAGCAAATATTTTGTTAGCATGACAACAACCAACATGGCACACAGCCAAGACAATGCTAGAGTTGCTTTGGGACAAGTCTGTGAATGTCCTTGAGTGCCCCAGCCAAAGTCCTGACTTGGTACTGAACATCTGTGGGGAGACCTGAATATTGGAGTTCACTGACGCATCCCATCCAATCTGAAAGACGTTGAGAGTCTCTGCAAGGAGGAATGGGAGAAACTGCACAAATTCAGTTGTGCAAAATTAGTAAAGGCATAGCTTATAAAACACCAAGCTTTGCTCGCTGCCAAAGTTGCTTCGACAAAGAACTGAATAAAGGGTTTTAATGCTTAGGTACATGAAATATTTCATTTTTTCATTTTAAATAAATTGACACAAATACATTTTCTAAATATGAGTTTTCACTTTGTCATTTTTTTGAAGTATTCTATGTAGATTGATGACAAAATATGTAATCAATTCTAAACTCAGTCAAACCTAAGACCATCAAGGATCTTTAAATCTGCTTTATGGAGAAATGGTTAAAGATCCCTCAGGAAAAATGTTTACCAACAATAACAGACTTTACAGGAAGAGGCTCAATGCTGTTATATACAGATGAGGCTTCATGAAATATTGATTGTAGGTGTGCCAATAATTTTTTAAACCAATGTTTTGCAGAAAATGTAATGAAAGTATATGGCTCCCATTTATGTTTGACTCGTTTTTGTGTTGTTTATTTTTTGCATTCACTTTTTCTCAAATTCATGAAGTGTGCCAATACTTATTGAGTTGACAGCACACCTCCATTAAAATGCAATCAAACAATACAGTTCTAAAAATACATACCCATGACTTAAATAATGCAATTCAGGTTCCACTTTTAAATAGTAAAACAAGATACTTGGTGATATTTTGCTTGTCTGTTTGAAGTTTACTTTAAATATATTGATTAAAGCTGAGTCTGGTTGAGAGGATTCATGACGGTTTATATTTTTATACAGTTCACTGGGCTGCCATGAGGTTAGCTTGTTAGGGTATAACATTGTTTGTAGTAGGGACTGCATTTAGTATCTCTGGGTTGTGTGAGCAGTACCTCGCAATGTTCTGGACCAAGGAACACCAGGAATTGTTAATGAGGACATATACCCCATTTTTTCTGTTCTAACCAGACGCAGCTTTCTGCTATCTTCATGCTGGTAAATAAAGAAACCATCTGCTTGTAATGCCTAATTGGGTGTGTTCCTCATCAGGCATGTTTCTGTGACAAAGGCACAGCAGTCCGTTATGCTGTGATAGAAGCCTTCCTCTATGTTCACAAAGTTTGTTCCTGTAAAACGTGTAAGGTACATTAAATTCTTTTCAACTGCACTTGGAGACTGCGTTAAATTTCTGCATGGCCAGCAAGCCCTTTGTCCATTATTTAGTTAAGTGTAAAACTGAACAGTTAGTATACTTATTTATACATAGTCTGAAAAGTACTCTAGCTAACATACTGTATAAGTTGCCGGTGAAGGCAGGTTTCCCCCTCCATTCAGGAGCACCTGAGCCCGAGACATGTTAGAGGCCAGAGATGAGAGGAGCTAAGAGTAGTTGAAGGTAAAAATGAATAAGAGAGTGAGTGGGATAGAGCCTTTCAAAAAAGGACAATTTGAAGCAAAAGCAATAAAATGTACAAACAACATTTAAATAGACAACTATTTTAGCGCAGCAAGAGCTGAGTGAGGGCTGACATAATCCGAGAGAAAAGGCCAGACTGAACAGGTGGTATTTGTGAATTTGTTTGAAGTTGGTCACACAGAGCTGCGGATAGCTGAGGGAAAAAAGTTCCAGAGTTTAGAGGCAGGTGCACTTATTGCTTTATTCCAGAATCTAACAAGTAGAGACAGCGAGAATTAGAGTGTGTGTGGAGAAGGTTGGAGAGGTATGAGGGAGCAATGCCATGGAGGGTGTTGCAGTTGTGGAGCCAGTGAAGTTGTTGTGATGACGGGTTCCCTGGGTGTGTTACTGTGTGAGAACGCTGTCAGCAGAGTGTTTGGACATATTGGAACCTATCCAGGCTTTCTGGACACCTTGAATAGGACTCCATTGCAGTAGTCCTGATGTGATGCTACAAAGGCATGTTTAAGGGTCTCCACTACTAGAATGAGAGGCATGGATGGATTTGGGAGATGTTTCCAAGGTGGAAGAAGGTGGTTTTAGTGATTGCCTTGGTGTGGGGATATCACTGAGCTTTGGGGGCTACCATGACCTCAGTTGAGTTTAATGTCATGCAGTTTTTTTATGTTCTGAGGACAATTGATCTGAGATGGAAAGGGGAGGCAGTGAAAGGTGAGACCCTGTCAGTAGATCATTGAAGTACAGAGATCTAGGGACTAGATCTAGGCTGGTCAGTTGCTGGAGGGATTTGGAGTCTTCAAAAGAAAATCTATTGCTAGTGGTCAGCCAGGTACTGTATGACAGGAACTAATGCAGCTGTGCAGGGGTGTACCAGTGATGACCAGAAAAGCGTGCCAGATATTTTCAAAGGCAGCAGAGCAGCTGAGGGGGAAGAGTATGTTAAAATGGCGGGAGTCAGCGGCAATCAGTTGGTTGTTGATGACTTAAACTGTCCTGTGCTTGGCCTTGATTGAGAACCCTGATTGGAGAGGTACATATAGGTTCCGATTGAATCATTTGACAGGGTAGCGACTACCTGCGTCCGGATTTGTCTAGAAACGGGAGATTGAGGTGTGTAGAATGGGCGTGAGCGCAGGCGGTTTTAGTGAAGGAGGAGGCAGCAGACTTCTTCTAAAGAGTATTCTAAATATCACCCAAAGGAAGGCCCATGACAGGTGGGCAAGCCTTCGCTAGAGAGGTGGGCACGTGACCAACGGACAGCTGGAGGCTTTAGATCCAGTGACCAACCCTGTGATGTGAGCTGAATCAACTGGACAGAAGGCAAAGGGACTGCCTTCTCTAGAGACGGGAACGAATCCAGGGAACTGAGGAGTCTATTGATGGTAATAAAAAGGGTTCTGGGTGTGTGTGATGTGCTTGGAGTAGTGGACTGGTTTTGCCTGAGAGAGTGCGTCCGTGTAGTTGTTGATGCGTTCCCTATGAGCCTCCAGAGTGTGAGACCAGCCACTCTTGTGTAGTTGTCGGCCAGTGGACTTCAAGGGTCGGAGCTCTGGGCTAAACCAGCGAGCAGACGAGGAGTCCTCTGAAGTCACATGGTAGTCCCCTGTGACACTTAAATGTGGAGAGCCACTTTAATGACCCACTGTCTTGGAGGAAGAGAGAGAGAGCATTTTAGACAGACATTCATTGTTCAACATGACATTAAAGCAACACATCTAACAAGCTAAAATGACTAACGCTAATGATGATGATGTCAATGATGCTATTTAATTGTCACTCATGTACAAATAACAATGAGCTGTGGTTTGTCTTTGTTTTTGCTCTGGTTGCATTGTAGTGAATGGCTTTAGACTTTCGTCGTGTGTTTTCCATCACTTCATGGATTACTGGGAAGTGCAGAGGTTAGGTTACAGGATGCTGTTTGTTTTCCAAAGCCCTTTTGACTCAGACAGTCAGTCAATCCCACATGCTCCCTTCCATTGGAAACACGGGGGCCATAATTCAATGCAGAGATGCTATGTACCATATGGACGAGAACCTTTCTCATTGCCGTCTCCGCTAGGGAGGGAATCGCTCCCATTTGAACGGATCCCATGTCAGTTAGGATCCAGGAGAGGGACAGGTTGAGATTTTATGATCCAGTCTAAGGCAGTGCCCAAGAAGTTCAAACTGCAATGCGTCATGGGTACATTGTGAGAGACTGACTGATTTATAAATAACAAAGTGTAGTTATTTATGATGAAGGGTGATTTTTTTTGGGGATCAATCAGTCGCTTCAACGCTCTCGGTCACAGCCTTTGTGTCAGTACGTGGCGCGGTGACGGGTGCCACTCTGACAGCTGGCATGCCTCTAACTCACTCTCTGAATACTGAGTGTCTCCACCAGGGAGCAACTAGAGGGCACTGCAGGCACCCACAGTCTGTGTGTTGGTGAATCATTCATACAGTAACCAAGCAAGACCTCTGTGATAAAGTCTGGACATGTGAGGGTTGTCAAAAACACCCTGGAAATTTCAGTGATTATTATTGTATAAAATCACTTTAGATGTATGAAACATTGATGGATGCCTGTGAGCTTAATGAATGTGGTTGTTTTCAGGTGTATCTGGATGATATATGGTCATCCAGGGCAGATTGGTAGTAAACTCTCCACCTACCTTGACCAGAATGCTGCTTTTTTTCAATGTGATTGAGATGCAGGGACTCACTGCCCGGAATAAAAATGATAACCGTCCCATCCCCCAACCAGCCCCTGCCAGCTAAAACAGGATGAACTGAAGGGCTGTCTGTTGGCTTAAAGATATAAATTACTTCTGCTTCTCGACCGCACATATTTCATCAGCGTAGAACTTACCTTGGTTCTTTGAAATTAATGGGCAGATTTTCTATGAATGCGAAAGCAGGCTGCTGTGCTGCCGTGGAAACAGAGATGGATACAGCGAGTGCAGACAGATTAACATGCTCTGTCTGAATGTCTGTCGATACGCAGATACAGCAGACAGAAGCCTCTGAAATGAGTGGTGTTGCTACTCAAGTTCAGTGGCTTGAGGCTCGGGAGAGATCTTTCTAAGGAATGCTCTAAGAATGTTTTAAAAATAGTGTTAAATTGTCACAAGAGGTCGAGAATATGAACAGTTTGTAAAATTATCCTGGTTCCCAGGAAGATGTGTAGTATGTGTGTCTGTCTCTGGTAAATACACTTTAATTTCATTTTTGTAATTAAACACATACTTGCATCATACACAGTACAGAACCAAACAAAACTCCTACATTAATAGCAATACTGATGGGTTGAACTAAAAGCATACAGCAAAGATGGCCCACATATGATAATATTATTTAATTTCTCCTTTATCAGTTTGTATGACGACTTGCACAAATTAGGTTATGTATATACATGTATGTATATATATATATATATATAACCCTGATTTCAACATAACCAACTGTCGACAGATAATAGATTAAATTGCTTTACTTTTCATGATCTAACTGTGCCACCTTGTGGGTAAATCAGAGACCTTGGCTTCCACACTGCCCTCCCTCGGTTGTCCCTGAACTATAACTGGTTAATCGTAAATCACAAACGTTGAGTGGATTGTCCCTTAGACCAGAGTGTTAAACGCTGGTGTGACAGTAGCCGCGGTCCCGGTCAATTAGACAATTGATTTAGTTGTCAGAGGGAGGGAGGCTGTGACGTGATTGGTGCTGACACCCAGTGGTTATGTGCCCCTCGTGGTGCTCACAGCTCAATCCAGCTCGTTTGGTTCCTTATCTCTCTTCACTTAATCAGGTACGACAAGCTCCGCAGGCCACTCTTTACAAAACAATCAAACTCCACTCCCCAGCCCATCACTTTGAAACCCATCGCTTCACATTAAGGGATCATGTTTGTTTCTTTGCTCATTTGAGCACTTTACTTTAATTGTAAATATTTCATCATCGCAACGGAACCGGAGATGGAGCAGATGTCTAATGGTTGTGTTGATTATTACTTATTAATTATGAGTCGGTAAACGCGCTGGCACTGAGCTGGCACTGAGGTAAGAGGACAGTCATTATGCCTTTCTTTAGAGACTCCACAAAAACATGCCTCAAGATTATAGATGCATGTCTTTGGCACATAACCGAACTTCAAAAACAACCCAGAAATCTAAAAAAACCAAAACGCCCCAGGCCAGGTGGTCCTCCCTGGGGCATTGGCCCGACACTGATCCGTGAGAGGGTTCATCCACACCACAACAGGTATCAAGCTTCAACAAGCATTGGGGGTGTGCTAGATATGAATGCAGGTAGACATTTTTCACAAGTTGTGTGTGTACTGTACAGGTATAGCGCTTCACAAGCTGTAAGTGTGAACTAGATGTGAATACAGGTATAGAGCTTCACCAGCTGTAAGTGTGAACTAGATGTGAATACAGGTATAGAGCTTCACCAAGCTGTGATTGTGTACCAGATGTGAATACAGGCAGAAATCTTCAACAAGCTGTGCATGCCTGATGAGTGTCTGTAGGAGGCACTGTCTGGACTCTATTCATACTGTCTTTCCCTTGCTTTACCAGCAGAGGAAGGTACCCTAATTTCACCTCCATTTTCATTTCACAAATTTTCATAGCCACATTCACCTGAATAATAAATACAAATTCCAATAATTGGACTGAAATAATTTCTATGTTTGATGTATTTTGAGACCAAGAGATTTAGAATGATATGTTAATTTGTAATCTATTTTGATTGCCAAATCAGGTGGGGCTTGGTTGTTAAACTTTATAACAGATTAAAACTAGGCTAGTATTACATTGAACATACATAACTTCTCATCCATATGTTATAGGCATTCTCTTATGTTAATTAATAAACCACTGAGTCAAAATCCAACGCTCCGAACTTTGTCTTGCGTAACAGAAATGTTAGTGAGACATAAATCCAACAGATATCCTAAGTATAGGGTTTGCTGCACACTGCAGTCACATTGTGGGGGATTTTCTCACTCCTTTTAACAGAGTTATATTTATAGGAGATCCAACTGAATAATTTATCAGAAAGTTGAAGTAGCCAGCTCCTCAGGCACAAAGACTGATAACAGTATAGATGTGGAGTTATTGGAGCAGAAGCTTTTGACAAAGAGGAACACACAGTGCAGGGCTTTTCACTATTCACTCAGAAGTTAAGAGCTATTTGAAGCTTGTGTTTAACTTCCTTCACCCTCCATTACTCTGCCTAAATGGAAAGATTGAGATCACATCTGCTGCACAGGAGCAAAATTGCACTTAAAAACAATTTTGTAAACATATTTGAACTTTTCTGTTTTGTCCAGACGTTTCCTTTTAATCTACAAATAAGGAAAGCAGAAGTCTAAAGGAAGCTAAGAGTAAGCATATCACTGTTATAGCACAGGGATATTGCCTGGGCTATGATGATTTTTGATACTCATTCACCAATGAAGTTCATCATAAAATACTTATTCTGCATGAAAATGCCAAGGCCAGACTGCATTCAAGAGACTTTGCTAGTGTGACATTGGAATCTGCCTCCAAATTCATCTTTTCTCCATCTTCCCTGGTCTTTATCTGTGATACTGAATGAATTGAACAAATATTTATTGAAAATGACGTGCATGATGACAACGACGCATTCCCTGCGTGTATGGAGGCCAGAGATATTTCTGTTGGCCATTGTCCAATCCAATCAAGTTTTATGTGGAACTTCCTTATAAAATCACTTTTGCTTATTTTTTTCCCTGTCTGAATCCGGTTAACATCCATTGTTGATGAAGGTAAGCATCAAGGTCATGTAAACGGTTAGCACATTGCGATCAGTGTGGTGCAATTGAAATGTTGTGAAATGTCACAACAATATTCAGTCGCCTCCGGTGCTCAGGTCTTCCTGAGACAGACAACAACAGCTGTGTCCTTACATCTTCATCACCATCCCACCACATCATTAGAATGATGTGAATATGTTAATTGACCATCTGTTGCCTGGAGTCAGATTTTTGTGTTGTTTTTTTTAGGGTCTTCCTGACAGCCGTATCCTGTGTCTGTGACTAGAGCTGTCTCCGGAGCTGGGCAAGGCGGTAGAGTGCTGTGCAATGAACTATTCGAGCATAGCCGCAGAAGAGGATGAAAGGGCAGCCAAATAGAAAACATATAGCCAAAGAAGGAGATGAAACGGCAACCAAATAGAAAACCTATAGCCGCAGGAGATGAAAGGGCAACCAAATAGAAAACCTATAGCCACAGAAGGAGATGAAAGGGCAACCAAATAGAAAACCTATAGCTGCAGGAGATGAAAGGGCAACCAAATAGAAAACCTATAGCCACAGAAGGAGATGAAACGGCCGCCAAATAGAAAATCTCAGCTATTAACCCTGTGATTCGATAGAGCCTTGCGTGCCGCTGGGAATGTAAGAGGGGGCATTCTGTTTGGTTGTTATGTAATCGGGCTTAACCCAGAACTAAAGTCTATCATAAATGGTCAGTAGCCTGTCCACAAGAGATTAGGATTTGGAGTAAATTTCCATCAGCGGTTCTTAATATCATATAAACACAGACCAGTGTGACCGGCTGTGAAAATTATGAATCCATTTAGCAAAGCGCATTTTTGGGAAATATACCTAGATTTATTTGTTATTGTACTTTTATTATTATTTGAAAAATAATTATTATTAAAAAAAACTGAACAGTTATTGTACCAGTCCATTCATCTTAAAAAAAAACACATTTGTGTAGATCCTTGATGAATTTGGAGTTGGTTGGTATATGTTGGTTAAGAGTTCATAAAGAAAGTGCTGCTAGTCAAGAGCCACTTTGTGATAAATCTTTAAGTGCCTCTTAGGCTTCCCTCCTTTTTTCCCATCTGTTTGAGACTAAGCTCTATGAGTAAGGGGATGAGAGGATTGATGGTAGGTAGGACATATCTCCTCACATGAACCACAGTTATTGCCAGGAGTGATTCAAACACGACCCAGTAGAGATGTTCCCCCGCTCAAACGTTGCATGCAACAACCAAGGGTTCATCGACTGCTTTCAGACATTTGATTATACCTCAAATACCTATCCAGACATGGCGGGATAATAGGAAGGTACTTATTATCTGTCATGCAGTACATCATCATGTGGGGGAGGGGGTAGAGTGTTGAACCCAAGGATTGGCAGTAATGTCAGAAATTACAGGAAGACCTGCTGTGGATTTTTATTTATTTATGTGAATTTTCTGTGTTCAGGACAAGGGTAGTTTTCTACCTCAGAATGACCTCTGAAAAGTAAAAAGAAAAAAAGTATTGTATTCTTTTGGGAAGACACGTTGACCTCAGCAAAAGCCTTGCATTGTTTGAAGTCCACATGGAGGTGGAACTGGACTTACGTGTGGGTGATGTGAAGGTCCCTCATTAGGAATCTCTGAAAAGACATCCACTGCTCAGTTAACTCAATCTTGCAAATGCTTTAGAGAGACAGAGAAGCTTTCAGGCAGGCAGATCGACAGACAGGTTGGCAGGCAGATAGGTAGGCCAAAAGACAGGCTGGCTGGCAGACAAGCAGGTAGGTCGGCAGCACAGAATGCCGGGGCTCTTTATGACTCATGGCTACGCCTCATTTCCCACTTGCAGCTGCAGGGAATAGCAATGAGAGACTGAGGCCCAGTCATATGACACTTCCAGGTGTGAGAGTCCTGGACAAATGCTGTTGCATTGTTTCCCTCTGTACTCCTGTGATGTCTAGGATTTAGTTAGATTTAGATTTAGGATTTAGTTAGATTTAGATTTAGGATTTAGGATTTAGTTTATGTCCAAAATGATTTGAGAAATCTATTCAACAAGGTTATCGCTCAATTCAATGACTTTTTTCTTTTGACAGACCCATAGAGTGTAAAATGTTTTGCAACAAAAGGTGAGGTAGTTCACCATATGAAATAGACTGTAATGCAAATTTAGAATCTGAAAATGTTAGTTGCAGTATATTGCTTAAGCAAAGTGAGCAACATTGCAGAATTGCATTGAGGGGGCAGTATTAATAAACTATACAGTATATGTAATATAACTTATATTGCATATATATATATTATATAATGTAAAGCTTTAAACCTGCCCTAGTTCTGCCTTGTATACAACATCCTGGGGAGCATCTCAGCTGCCAGTTGTTCTCCACTGAGACATCGCTGTGCCACTGATATGAAGTCAGAGAGATGTTGGCTACTCAGAGACATTGACAGTACATGGGAAGTTCTGATGCCCTGCAGTCAAATTCCCTCAGCATCTGCTCTGTAGAATCATCACAGAGGAAAGACGATTAGCCAAGAAAAATGTACTGAAATCACAGCCATCCACGAACCACTAAGCTTTGTGAAGCCAGAGGTTTTGCCTTCTCACCCGAATCTTAAAGGCACTCATATCTTCATTGTTATGGAGTAATGCAACAGACAAAATTGATCTATTTGCCAATTTCTTCTCAACGTGTGTTTAGTATGAGCCAGTCAAGGTCCACTCAGGGTGAGACTGAATTACATGAACAACAGCTCAATTTCTCATTTTTATTAGCGTGGCGTCCTTTGGAATATTTGTTGTTGGGTTAGGAGGTAAGGAAAGACAATGTGCTACAATAGCAGTGGGATTTAAACTCTTATTCACAGATGTACATGGGCTCCAGGACAGCAGCTTTGACCATTAGACCACAGTCTCACATAAACGATGCAGTATGGTTCAGTTGTCGATGTTTCTGGAAAGGCAGAACTCAAATTATTCCTCACGTTTAATTCCAAAATCATAGCTAGCTAGGTTAACACCAAACTATGTACATTTCATTGCAGTTCAGAAGCATTACATAGCTATAGCAATCCAGAAATCTATGTTAAAAGTAAGTAGAAACATTTGCAAATCTATGCATTGGAAAAAGCCATCAAAATGTCTTCACTGGCCTAATTCAATATTTGTTCAGCGTTGTTAATCGTTGCATAGCTGGCTAGCTAGTTAATTTAATAGCTCATTGCAAATAGTAGCCTTTAATAATACATTCTATTAGCAAGCCAATAATGTTAGTAAGCAGTTTCTTTGGTACAACTTTAGCCAACACAAGGTTGTTACTGACTCCTTCCTTCCCTGTCAATGCTGGGACAATAACATTATACTATATTTAAAAAGGCATTGTTAAGTTAAAACTATTTGCATGTGCTGCATTGCTCATTTATTATACATGCATGAATGGGCATTACAATCAAGCTGGATTGTTAGATGCATCTAAGCTACACCATAGCTTACTCTACATCTGCTGACATAAAAAAATACTTGTGCATGTAGACATGCTGTCCGTAAATTAACAGACACTGTTTTAGAAATCTGTCTGTATTAGATTAAAATGGTAACGTTCCTCTGCAATGCAGTGCAGACACTGGAGTCTGCAGGTGTTGTGGCACCAAGACAGGAGGCACCTTGCGTTGTGAACACTTATAACAATGTTTGTTAGCAGCTACAAACTTTTTTGCTAGCTTCCACCGAAGCTAGCAAAAGTGTCTAGCTTTGGTGGAAGATTAAACTGTGTGCTACATACATAGTCTTTTTGGCATGGTGATGACATCTAATTGCACATTTAGGAACTTGACTGACCTCAAGGGCAACCAACATCTGTAATCTCCAACTGCAGCGCTCTGATATTTCTTTGCCTCCCGGCATGTCTTCCTCACTGTGTGCAGGAACAGGGTGCACTTGGGTGCTTCACCTGGCTCTACCAGGTAGGTATACCACTGTTCTACTGGTTTTGAACATGGCCTAATATTGTGTGTTCTGGAGGAGAGCTGGGACTAAAGTATTGTTTCTATATTTCTATTATTTATTCAAAGTCGATAGAGCTAGAGAAACCATATTTTCTGACAAACAAGGTAGTGACCTCCAAAATTATTAGCACCCTTGATAAAGATGGTTATTAAACTAAGTGCAGCCTCCCATCACAGCTGTGCTGTTGACACCATCATCAGACATTCCTTTTATTAACAGTGACTCAGGAAAAAAAGAATGATATAACAAAAAGACCGCTGGTTGTGTTAAACCTTCCCTCAAAAAGGTTTCTAGTGTATTTATCTGCGAGAGATTTTGGTAAGTGTTTTAATCAGTTATAGTTACTTCATGTTTAGGATTGGTTTGCAGACCTGAAATGTAGAGATGAAGCTAGGTTTCAGGGTTTGAATCTCTGCTGCAAGTAAAATGTACAGTTTGTATGTGTGTGGTTGTCTTTATTCCTGTATTTATATTCCTCCTGCCAATTGTCTGAAAAGGTTGTTACATTGTGACTACAAAGTAATTACAAATGTCACTTCACTTTATAGCAAGTTACTTGACCCTGGGTTAGTACATTCAAAACACATGTACATCCATTATAACAACATTGTAATAATAGTTGGTTTATAATTTGTTACATCGTAAGTACAGATGTTTCAATTGCATTCATTTTCTACAACAACATATTATAATAGAACTGTAGTTCCATAGTATTATCAAATGGGAGTACAATTTTGATTCTGTAGCTATTACTGTGTTACTTATATAGTAATTAGGGCAACTTAATATAAAGACTTGGTCGTTTTTGTGAAAGCAATATTTTTCCGGACGCTTGCTGTATCCCCTAGAGCTCTCAGCTGGGTGGTCTATTTTCAGAGGAGTACTTTGGCTATTTAGTTGAACAATGTGGCATCCACACTTCAATGTGCACTGGTGGGAAGCTGCTGACTTCAGGCCTCACATCTGAATCGTATGTGTTTGTGTGTGGGTGTGTGTGTGTGTGTGTGTGTGCACACGTGCCTTGTGTGTGTCTGTGTTTGCGTCTGTGTGAGTGCAGTTGCGCATGAGCAAATGTGTGTGTATTTAATGTACATCTGTTCTTACCTAAAGCTACTCATAGCAATGCAGCGCATTCATACAGTGCATTTCATTCCATTTATCAAAGTGGAAAGCTTTTGTTTTGTGCCACAAATCTGAATGATCACATATTGTTGTTTGAATAAAGCCATCGAGTTAATCTTCGTACAGTTGTTGTAGAAATATAACCGTTGTTGACATGTTCAAATCTACCAAACAGGAAATGAGTAGTTCTGTGTTTCATTCTTTGGTTGATTGCAGTGTCAGCGGGCTGCCAGTGGACAACCCACTGCTCCACACCCAGCACACTGCTCTGTCTTTGTCCGTCCTCTATGAGCAACATTATCAGGGGTGCGTCCTTGCCAGGTTGATTAGGGAATAGCTCGACTGCCACCCATAATTCAATAGATTCGAGTGTAACTAACTAGTTCATTAGAAAGCAGAGCACAAATCATATGCGTTCACCTTGTGTTGCAGGACACACTGATTGGTGCACTATGAGGACTAAGAGCCGGTTAACGCGGATGATGTTGATTATTCAACTGAGCCCTGTGTATTGTTCCTCGGCTACTACGTACAGTATTATAATTAATTAACATGCTTGCTTGTCGTTTGAAGCAATTAGGTTTTAATTGAAATTGTTCCCTTAAGTAGGAATCCAACTCATCCACTGACACTGACTGGCTGCCTCCCTCCCTCCCCCCCCC
>JACXGI010006866.1:5484-23672 GCA_016801175.1 Esox masquinongy
ATATATATATAATATATATATATATATATATATATATATGTGTGTTACTGCAAGTCTCCTTGAAAGACAACAAGACTGTTGATGAGAGTGTAAACTGGTATGTGTTTTGTTACACTAAGTTATTGCACTCAGTGATACAGGGCATTTGCTGTTAGTAGAAGTGTGAAGAGTTTGAACATGAGATATGAACGGTCTGATATTGTGCTGTTGTGAGTACCTAAAGTCATGCTGCTGATTAGATAAGCAGAGGGAATAGAGTGAATAGACTACTCACTAAACACACCAACTAGCCAAAACAAGGCACGCACCGTGTTTTTGGTCATTTAGCAAGTGACATACATTATTTCCTCATACTGAGCTTGATATTGACTGTCACATTAACCTCTGTGGTAGATTAGCTAGGTAAGAATTAGGAATGGTTTGTAAGGTATGCTTAATATCTAGCATTTTTCTTTAGTTGTTGCAACTTCAAATTACACAAGAGTAAGTTATCTTGATAATGTTAAAAGTTAATATGATGCTGGACTAGCGAAGGCTGTTCTTGTTTTCTTTACGACTTGTGTTTTGTAGTTGAAAATGTTTGAAACATTATCTTGCTTGACCATGCTGTAGGTCATGTAGCTCATATATAATCATTGTGTCATGTAATATGCTTTATAAACTTCACCGTACAGATATTACCCTGCAGGTTTTGATAAAACAAACGTATGAATAAATATATTCTGCCACAGTGTGGCTGTTGTCTGGTTGTTTTCTCTGCTTTATACATCACCTTTCCACAGAACATAGGCCTAGGTTGTAATATATACATACTTCCTTGATTGCAAACCCTGAGTGAGTACACTTTAAAAAAATGTAGGCTACAGCAAGTTCGAATCTTCAATTGACTTCAAAGCAGGCATTGCAATCTGAAATATTTCCTTTACCTGAGAATCTTAAAGTAACAGAGTAACTGTTAATAAACAAATTCTTAATTGTCCTTAAAGATTTACACAAATGTTTTTACATACATTTTACAATAACAGTCTACATAAAAAAAAATTTAATAAATACTAACTGGACCTACAAGATTGAAGTTGTTTAATTGAGTAGACTAAAGTAAAAGCGGAGCTCAAATATAACGCGACACCCTACAACACATTTTATTTGGGATGTGACAACACCCAACGGAACAAGTGTTGCCAAAAACACAACCGTTTGCATTTTCTTCTCCACCCTAAAGTGAACAGTATAATATGAACAGCTGAATTTCCAAACCAGTTGGTATAAGACGATGGGAGGAAAAAAAGAGACAGTCTTTCTGTCTTTTTGCAGAAAATCATGAAGTTGGTTGAAAAATTTAGCTATTTGGAGAATGAAGTTTAGACTAGGCTACCAAAAAGCAATATCAGCATTACATAGGCATTTTGTTTCTCAGAAAATAATTTCTGATCAGTTCAACCATCAACCGTCATCATTGACCCCCAAACTCTGTCAAACAAAGCTGAAGTGGAATGGTCTTTGAGCTTTTAGAGGGTCTCTCTGGGAATACCACCTCCATATTTAATCATCCTATCCCTGAGCTCCAGCCTCTTCATCATTAATTACGGGCACAAAAAATTCAGCCCAGCTGTTTCTGAGTAGGCTGTGAGGTGGTGTTATGCTCTGGTTTTGGCTAGGGGCACTTGCATGGAGTCTAGGGCTTGTGACTGCTTGGGATACAATTTTCACAAATTACCAAATTTTTCCCCCTAAAAACCAAATCAGTGTCAGGGCTCTCCTGACGTGGCATTTTGGTTGGCTATAAAGACTTTTAGCACAAAAAGCAAGCAGAAGATGTAACACTCACCCAGTTTGCTTGACTATTTTAAACTTTTGCTAAACTTCTAAACTGTTCAGGATGGATATTAGCCTACTTTTTAAAATGGGTCTGAGCACATTGTAAACCAACCCAGATGAGGTGGCAGTGGTGTGATTTACTAGCCTGTTCTATTTACCCCCACTTTACCCTCAACCTCACAGACTGTTTTTCTCTCTCTCTGTGGAGCTCTTGGGGGAGAGATTACACGTGTAATTTTCAGCTGTATGTTGTTTTAAGTGAACCCCCATAGATAAATTAAATAGTTATATGAAGAAAACAAATTAACAAAGACTGATGATCTGTGAAGTAGGCTAGTAGCCTACTCTGGGAGAAAAGATTTAAGTTTGGATTTATACGTTCTATCGACAGGGGAAAATATTGCACAGTCGCACAAAACAACATGGTGTGTGAATGGAAGAAGTGTAAGGTCAATAGAAAGAATGTTGGTGGGCTATTTATGGGGTGTGAACGTCAGCCCATATAAACCACAAATTAACTTGTTAACGCCAAGGCAGGTTTTAATGCAAAATCTGCAAAAGTCATCTTTGACATGTTTTTGAAGAAACCTTTAACTTGAACACTTTTTTTTATATATGTAGTTTTTACATTTGACATATAAGGCTCTGTAAAAGACACCATGACCTCAGTGTGCCTTCCCTTTCCAAATAAAGGTGAAATCTGTAAGTGAATAACTATACAAAAAAATAAGAATTTAATTAGTTGCATGTACAAATATTTAATTATCATTATAATGTTTTATTAAATGTTTCACTTCTAAATGATTTCTACCAAAACACATATGCATAATAACCTAGAGACGCTCTGAGAACACCATGACTCCTGTAAACGCTGCCTATTGACCGGTCTGTTCTGACAGCAGTGTGGTCAAAGCTCCTGGCTCCTGTGAATGGAGAGAGGCCCTGTTCAGTGGCCCTGTAAGGGCTCACAAGCGTTGCATGCTGGGAGCCCCTGCCCTGCACGGTAGGAGGTGGCACAGACCCTGGCTACTGGGTCGCAAACTCACAGATACGTATGTACACACTCACACTCTCGTGCACTGTGACGAGGCAGGAGGGAGGTGTTGTGGCCAGCTTAGCACCAACCACAAAGCAGTGAGTAAAACAGAACAGTCTGGCGGAGCTGGATATGCCAACACATCTAGATCTTGGCTCATTTGACCATCTGTGTTTGTGTGTGTGTGTGTGTGTGTGTGTGTGTGTGTATACCCAGGCCTGTTCCATAGCTCCACGACTAGATATAACAACACTACCACTGAGCTGCTTCATCCTGTTGGCTACTTTTAGTGACACACTACAGCCACTGGATGTGCTAGAGCACAATGCCTCTCCTCTGACAGGTCTGACAGGTTACAAGGTCATAACTGTTATATGTAGTCATTTCAATGTAATAACATCACATTACAAACTTTTTTTTTTACTAATTAATAACACTTGCTATATATGAATATATCAGAGATATTTTCAAGCACAGGTAAATTTCAAAAGAAAATAAATCCACTAAGAGGTAGAATAGCTCTTAAACAGATAATTAAGGCCCATATGATTACATTCTTAATGGCTCTGATGAAGATGGATGAATTGTTTTCTTTCAGAGACTTCAGAGGGTCCAGGAAAGAAGGAGTAGGGGGAGGTACCAAGCTGCCTGACTGTTTATTTACATTTGCCCTTTTTAAATGATCCCTTTCTTCCCAACATCTGGTCCACATTACCTAACAGATATCTGTCCTAATGACCGCTCCAATGCCTCACCCTTCCCGTCCACACACACAGGCATGCCTAATGTGCATGTATGCTGGTACACACAAATGCAGGTACACACAGAAAAATGTGCGCGCACGCACACACACACACACACACACACACACACACACACACACACACACACACACATGGGTAGGTGAAACCACTATCCAACACTCACCTACGAGACTTTACCCTCCTCTTACACACCACTGCGTTGCACATAAACGAAAGTCTCCTCTCCTTCCTTACTGCCCTTTATATGTTGTGTTTCAAGCCCTGCTGACCTCACAAATTGCATCCTATTCCCTTTAGAGTGCCCTACAATTGACCAAATATCCAAAAGGCTTTAGTTAATTGTAGTGTACTATTTTAAGTTATATGGTACCATTTGGGATGTTACCCCTGGGTTTGGTAAAGCCTGACGGATGCAAATGGCCACTTACTTAATTGGATCAGTTCCCAAGATGGAGATAAACGTGTGATGTTTTTTGCCAAGTTATTTTGAGCTGCGTTCAGTTCAATGGTGTGTAGAGAACGCTAATGAGGAGAGAAGAGAGGAGGGTGGAGGATGGGAAAAGGAGGGTAGAGGAGAGTAGTGGAGGATAGAGGAGACGAGGGTAGAGGACTGTAAGGGAGAGGAAAAGGAGGGTAGAGGAGAGTAGTGGAGGATAGAGGAGACGAGGGTAGAGGACTGTAAGGGAGAGGAAAAGGAGGGTAGAGGAGAGTAGTGGAGGATAGAGTTGGAGGAGGGTAGAGAAGGGTTGTCGAGAGTTGGGTGGAGGAGCGCAGAAGGGAAGTCAAGAGGAGGGAGAAGGAGGGTAAAGAAGGGATGTCGAGAGGAGGGAGAAGGAGGGTAAAGAAGGGATGTCAAGAGGAGGGTGGAGGAGTGCAGAAGGGATGTCAAGAGGAGGGTGGAGGAGCGCAGAAGGGATGTTGAGAGGAGGGTGGAGGAGCGCAGAAGGGATGTTGAGAGGAGGGTGGAGGAGCGCAGAAGGGATGTTGAGAGGAGGGTGGAGGAGCGCAGAAGGGATGTTGAGAGGAGGGTGGAGGAGAGAGCAACGATATCAATTAAGAAAAGAGCCTGTTGATGATGCAGCATAGATGCCGTCCAATCAAATGACAGGACACACAGTTCTACAATCTGAGCAGTGGATACTGTCCTTCAACAGAAGAATTAGCCTGAAATTCACAGACACACACAGACCGAGCAGCACATCCGTCCGTCCGCTCTGTGCTTGCTTATGTTGCACTGACACCTGAGTGTTTCTGACATTAGCAGATGATTATAGATGCAAACATGGACGCTGCCATGCTGCTACTGCTAGATTTTTTTTCTGCCTCCCCAAATCAAAAGGTGGCAGTGGGCCAGTGTGTGTTTGTGTGTGTGTGTCTGTGTGTGTGTGTGTGTGTGAGAGTTGGCTGCGGTTCTCTGATTAACAGCATGGTTTACAGCCAACTCCAATAGGTAATCTCATCAGAGCAGGGCATTAAACAGATAGACCACCCTCCTCTCCTTCCCCCACCCGCCTCTCCCAGGCAATTTCCTCTCCCCCCACCTAAAGGGTTCGCTCGCACCCTTCCCCAAACGTCCAAACATTACCACAGTCACCTTCACTAATACCCAGAACAGGCTAACATGGCTAGCGACAGAGCAGGGCTCAAGTAAATCGATTGACTTAATTTTTAATAACAGTGCTGTTTCCAGACTAATGGATGATTTGTTGGCTCCATATAAAACAGCCATCTGGATGTAGTGTACAGTACAATACATGTGGAGTATGGTGCTGTAAGGACCAGACCAGGGTTTGCTCTAGCCTTCCTGGAGCGCCAGATGGGCTTGGTTTGCACTTTCCTCCGCCCACTCCAACAACGATAGTCATAGTCTATTTTCAACAGAGTGGCCAAGAATCTGCAGACAACCAATGGCAACAAGCCAACGCCCACTGCTTTGGAAACCTCCCCCCCCCGCTTGTGGGTAAATTGATTGTTACCGCATTATGAAGGCCTGCCCCAAAGAAGTTAGATCGGTTGTACAGTGCATAGATTTTTTATTTTGTGTCTGCCCAACTCAAATCCCAGACTCAAGTCCCCAGTCTTTTCTGTGGAACAATGAGACTGGCTCGCAAATCTAGCACGTTCAATTCTATTGCAACCTGCACTTTTTAGTTGTTCCACTGAAACTGGCTAACTAATTTAATCCCATTTTAAGTTTAAAAAAGAAATTCTTTCAATTAAATGATTCATCACGCCAAAGCAAGGCTAGCAAAGTGCTAGCACACGGTGGGAGGTTACAGCTAGCGCACACTGCCTTAGCATCTGGCAAAGACTATGATAAACCAATACTGGTGATGAGATTAGACGCTAACTGAATTTTACACAGTCTGGTCGCAACCATATTAGGCCATAATCCCAATCAATCTTGACACCGTGCTGATCCAATCCAATCCAAGTCCACCCTGTGTAGAGACAATGTGCGTTTTATTCAGTTATGAAGTCACTCTGGAGTTCTGGACCCATTTGTCTGAAAAAATGAAAGAGAGGGAATCAAAAACAAATCCATGAAAAACCGTCAGCTGTAGTCAACGTCCTCGTCCCACACACTCCCCTTTTGATTTGGGCATCTTGGTTCACACTAGCTACAACGCCTGCACTTGAGGTTTTTAGAGACATCTGATTTATTAGCTTGTCAAGGGAAGCATTGTTCAAGGAGGCAATCAAAAAGCACTTACCTAGCTGAACTGAAATGACGACTTTTTCACTGGCTAATTTGTGTTACTCCCATGGAGGGGGCTGGCAAAGAGTTTGATGAGGCATAAAATGATTATTAATGAATGTATGGCCCCGCTGCTCATCAACCTGTTGTAGCATATACTCATTCCGTTTTCATAGCGGCGGTGTCTGGGAGATGGAAGAGGCTGGGGATGGATGGTTTAGTGTTGCTGGCCCTGATCGTCCCCTCCCTGCCCTCCGTCTAGCCCTTAACCTGTGTGACCTGACGGGTATGTGAATGGAACTGGGGCTATGCCCACAGAGTGGGAGCACAAAGGACAGTTTAATAGGAGGTTAAACTAGAAACAGGAGTAAACCCGCTGCAAGGGACACATGCTCTCAACTTTCAGGCTCTGATCACTTTGTGGGAAAAGCCAGCAGTAACCAGATCCAAGGACGCCACCCCCCCCCCAGCCCTCAAAAGAAGAAAAAAGGCAGAGTGAGCGACAAAAACAGCAATGAATTAATTAAAAATCAACATGAACACAAACTATCGAGGAAAGAAACACCATGCTGTGAAGTGAAAGAGGCCAGTGAAAGAATATGCCATTTTTTGTCTTCAAACACACACACACACACACACACACACACACACACACACACACACACACACACACACACTTCACTGATGATTAACAACTGATGGGGAGGGGGGTCAGAAGTGGGTAGCAGTGGGTAGAAGAGCGGTCGCCATGGGGTCAAAAGCACTTCTGCATATTTGCTAAATAAGCCCCCCCCCTCTTCTGTACCCCCTTTATATACCCCCTACCATACCCCCAAGGCCATACATCCCTCTGTCACTCAGGTCAACATGTATAGATGTTTACACTTGATTACTCCCCATGCCTCTCTACCCTCTTGCTGTTTGAGCAATTGTGCTTGATTAAGTCCTCACTTATTCACCATCGCCGCCACGCTAAAGAATGCATTGTTGCTCTGCACTGCACATCCCCCTTCAGAGTTCTCCCAGCCCTCCCCCAATAGGCCTGTTTCTTCATTCACACATTCATTAGGTTGGTCCCTTAAATACATCAAAGGCCTTTCGTTCACACAATAAACTGATAAAAGCAATTATAAACCAATGCTGTATGGAATCTAGATCACATGGGATATAACATTAACTAATGAACAGGCTTGATGACATAAGAATTCAGAGAAAGCTTTTTTTCTTTCGAACATAAATATCTTGTTTTTATTTGGTATGAAACAATATGAGAGTGATGTATGAAATACAATAACATACCAGGCAGTAAAATCGCATTTGTATTAGAGAAAAAAGTTGAACTCCTTAAAATTACTCACAAACTCCTCAAGATAGTCAGAGCCGTACTCAACTCAGCAGGCTAGAACTTCACATGTACCACTTACACTTGTTTAAATATTAATTTCCTTCTTTCACTCCCTTTATCCATTTGACCGAGTGGCTGAAGGAGGGATAGGTGGCACTTTGTGATTGTGATAACCTCATTTACTCAGATTGTGTAGATGAAATACATTGGTGAAAAAGGAGAAATTTAGATTTTCTCTGTAGAACTGAGCACCTGATATTATTTTAGTTCCTCTATCCATCCTTCTCTGTTGCCCTGTACATTTTCCATGAGCACCTTACATAATAATGTGGGATTAAAGGGAGAAGCAGGAAGTGGTTATGAAAGTAAATACTGTAACATATTGAATAGTCAGACCCAGAATCAGACCCAAAATTTTACATAAAACTATTCTGAACAAATGTTTTGCTCCACAACCAATTTTACTTTTACCAGTTTACAGTATTGAATGGCAGCAGCCTGTCAAATTTTACCTATAATATCAGCAGAATACCTCCTCTAATCTTTGCAACATTTGTATGGTCATTAGTTTGCATACAAAGTTCCTTCCTCTAAAAAAACAATATAAAACAGTTCCAACCAGAGGACAAATTTCTGTGAAAATCTAGTGAAAGCATTAATTAACACAGTAGCAGAGTGGTCCTACTGGTCAGTCCTAATGGTCAGAATGCTCTGGGGCCAGGGCTGTTTATGGACATACAGTGTCACTGCAGCCAGTGGCTGACATCACTTTCCTGTTGACCCCCGTACTAACAGACAGCGGAGCCAAATAGAAACAAGGCCTTCTTCAAATTAACATGACTGCACTACCTACCTGAAATTCATCCGCATGTTTTTGCATCAGATAAACACTGATGTGTCAACATTGCAAAAAACTAATACCTGTTTTTACTTAACCGGCATCTTAGTAGTTGCACTTAGTCCCCAATATATAACTCCCAATAAAATAGCCGATATCCACACAGCATTGTTCCTGTGTCCCATCGTGTTTTCCTCTCTGCACAAACCGAAACACACAGTATTTATCACCATACGATCATTCTCCTTCTCTATTCCCCCACTCCTTCTGTCTCTCTTTCACTCATTTTATAGTCCTTGACCTGTTGACTGACTCAACGTTCTCACGAAGGTCAACCACCACACCTCCTCTACAGCATCATTAGGAAATAAATGCAATATTGACACACACATATAAAATAGAAAAACCACAGCAGTGTTGGTCAGAGGGCCAAGAGGGTTTCAGTCTCAGTGTCCATTACACCAGCCCCTCCCCAGTCCTCCCACCTGCAGTCCATGGGATATAAAGCTCTGATTTACAGTCGGAACCACACGGATAGAAAACCCTAAAAGATGAATAGAGGCTGCATAATATGCATACGGTTAGACAGTCCTAGTTTGCACAGATAATTGCTTTAATGTGGGCTATTAAGCCTAAGTGCATATGATTTTACTGTCTGCCCTACATTTGGCATGATGATTGCGTTGATCAATACATATGATTTGTAAGTCGCTGGCCATCGATCGAATTGTAAAATGCTTGACCTTGGGTGAAGGAGCTCTTACTCCAGGCCAATGACCCTGAGAGGACACCTTGATGCAAGAGAAGAGGGGATATTGAAAGACAGATCTGAAGCGTACTGTGATTGCTCAGAAATGTTTTCTCACTCGCCCCTTTCCAACATGTTACCAGAAACTATGGAGGATGCAGGCACATGCTGGTCTAGTGCTAAAGACCTCAGTCAGAGTTGGTTGGTCTTATGGACCGTCTCAACATAAAGTACTGGCATATTTTTCTTCAAATTTTGGGTGACTGTTGCTATCTTAAAATGTGAGAAAAAAAAACTTCACAGTCAATAAGTAACAAGTCCTAGCTCAGTTTCAGATCCCCAGGGAGCCTCTACAATACATAATCAGCCTGTACAAACACATACATAGATTTATACACACACACCCACACACACACACACACACCTTACGCTCCTCCCCCTCTTTCTTAAACATGCACATCTATTATATCGAGTATATAATGTAGAAATTGTAAAAAGGTGTAGAGTAATGTAGGGCGATGTAGAGTAATGTAGGGAGATGTAGAGTTATGTAGGATGATGCAGAGAGATGTGGAGTTACATAGGATGGTATAAGGTAATGTAGGGAGATGTAGAGTTATGTAGGATAATGTAGGGCAATGTAAGGAGATGTAGAATTACGTAGGATGATGAATCTAGTGCAGGCCTTTTATAAGCCTTCTACCTGTTACATTCATGCTTTACACTCCCCATATTGGCCCTTCATTTGAGTGGACAGCAATACTGCATTTGGAATTGACAAACATAGACACACACACAGACACACACACTCAGTGCTTCTGAGTTAGAGTGACTGAAACAGACTTTATAAGCCTGTGGACATTGACAGATGGATAAGCAGAGGTATAATTGTAGGCTATAATCTGGGAATGGCTTGAGAATTTCTGTGTTTTGTCAACAGAGAAGTGGGATATGTGATCTCAGAATGAAAGAAGTAAAATACATTTTTTTAATTATAGTTCTTGTTGCATCAGGTTTAAGCTGAAGGCAATCAGATACACACACTTGGCCTCAACACCTGTTTTCCCAAGCAGAATGTCCCTGTCGGATGTCCTAAATGGCAAGATAATGTAAACATCAAGTATCTCCCCATCTTTCATTACATACAGTATATCATGCCATATCTTTGTTTTGCCCTTATTCTCACACTCTTTGATGCCGCTGTGAATGTGAATTGAGTATATAAGTGTGTGTGTGTGTGTGTGTGAACGTGTGCTTGCAAATGGGTGGTTTCTTCTGTGTGTGTGTGCATACGTTCCTGCCTGACTGCCTGCCTGTGTGTTCTTAGTACTGATCAATCAGTGTACCTGTGTTAGAGCCAGGTGCTGGGGGACCTATTAGCAGGAATTGGACCTGGATCAATAGAGAAAACATCAGAGAGAATGGGAATTCCCTGCTTCATTAGTCAACTCTGAGACTGGTCAACACGGTGCTGTTAAAGAACTTCACTCCTGTGTGCAGCAGATTAGCACTGTCTGACACCACGCAATCCAGTGGAATGTACTGAATGGATGAGGTGTTTTGGAGCAGAAGTATCATGTGTACGTAACGGTCATATAAAAACCTTATTAGAAAGTGCATATACATATTTAATATGGGTCTTTTGTTAAACCCAATGAGAAACAACATTTATAGTGGTTTGATAAACATTAAAATTATTTTCCCACAGTTTCTCATGCGCAATTACAAAACTCAAAGTATATATTTGCTTAATAAGGCCTTAACTCTACATAGCCATAACAAAACACCATAATTTCTTTCAAAATAAAAGAAACCTGCATGTTTTCTGACACATTAAGTAGCCCCGTATCTCTGTATTGCAAATTTATTTTTAACCTTATTTTTAACCTATTTTACAAGGAAGGTTATCTGAAAACAAATTCTCATTTACTGGTATTAATTACTGTTAAATGCGTTGCATAGGGACAGAACAATATATTTTTCACCTTGCCGGCTCTAACCATTAGGCTGCCTGTTACATCAATGCAAGTCATTCTGACTTCTAAACCTATTTCTCAAAATCCATTGCATTTTCTTGTCTTGCAAAGTAGACAAGAAAATGCAATTAATTAAGGACATGAAATTGGGATTCTCCCAAGGACAGAGGAAATAAGCATTTAGCAGCTAATAATGACTCAGTAACAGACAGAGCGAGCTACCATGAGAGATACCAAGCCCTTCCTTCAAGTGTGACCATTAGAGAGGGATTGTTGTGTGGTGACATTGTGAAATCTCCAACTCTGATAGGCTCGGTGGAATTCTGGCAGTATTGCTTACACCTTACTCCAAGTGTCTAGTGTAAGTGGTTTGGGATTATTTCTAGACAGCCAGGATCCCACAACCCTTTGGGTTTGTGATGGAAATTCCACATTACACTTGAGGCCTTAGTTGGATGTTTAATTTCACTGCTGGACACACTGATTTGTTCAGGTTTAAGCTAATCAGGCAGTTCTGGGTAGCTGGAGACCAGCACACCAAATTTAGAACACTGTCTGTGTACAATGCCATCATTTTGAAGGGTTTGCGTGAGAAATACCAGAAAGTGTTGAATTACTTTTCAAAGAGTTACCACTTTCTTCACTGGAAATATATATCAATCAAAGGTACTCCAATACATTTGGTACAATACAAAGGTATTGTACCAAATGTACAATACCTCCAATACAAAGGTACACCAATTCATTTGGCAAATGTCTAAATGGATATAGTCCAGTATCGGTATAGTTACAAACCCCCACCTTCCAAACGATGGGCCCCACCTCCCTAACTGTTCAACCCCTATCATTGACAGACAGAAACACGTTTACTTTTAAAGCTAATTTCTACACATTCTACACAAAAGATTCCTTGAAATCACACATATGATTCATGTCTTATGGTAAATTCCCCTCAAAATGAATAAGCATTTATTAATTAAATCCCATGGTCCATATTGATTGATCTTGCCTGCTGAGTTCAATTGGTGTAGAGGGTAATGTCACTACTGAGTATGGTCCAACTAATACTTTCCATCAGCAGTGGTGATACATTTTACTCTAACTCAGTGTGAAACACTACACCGCTATGGTGTTCACTGAAACCATATATTTAACATTTTGGAATTGGAAACACTGAAAGGATATTTCACAATTTATTATTCACAACCTTGCAGCAAAATTAGGAATCAGTTTTTATACCAAATTGCTCCTTTTTAAAAAATACCAATTTTGGCATAATGGTGTCCACAATGTAAGTTAATAATATTGACCTTTATATCAACACATTTTATAAGATTTTATCATTTTAACATTTTAAATGTGTGCATTAAGATGTTGTTGTCACTGTTGTATTACCCTTGTAAATTAGACCTTGATCTCAAAAGGACTACCCAGTATAAATAAAAGTTTTAAATAAGTAACTCTGTTAAGGACAGTAGTGGTCTCGTTCTTCGTGTTAAAGTCAGATAGAAACTTTACATTTTTCAGTCACATACATATTGTTAAGATATAACAACTCCCACATGATAAAGTATAGAAATAGAAAACGTTACAAGATTACAATGGATTTCTGAGATCTACATATAAAAACGTATCCAAAAGCCTCAAGTTCAATATGGAATTAATGCTTACTGGTAATAGTTTAAAGAAATATTAATAGTATATCAAAATATAAGTATACATAGTATTTAATATAGTGTATATATATATATATATATATATATATATATATATATATATATATATTATTTTAAATACTCACAGTAAATAAAATATTCCTATTAATATACCTATTATATTCCTATTATATTACTCCAGGCTTCTATTATATCCCATTCTAAGCAGTCCCCTGTTGCACTGTATCATTCATGTATTAACTTGTCTAACATCAGGTTTCTTCCCCAACCTGACAACTGACCACAGACGTTTCTGACTGGCAGGGGGTGGGGTTCAAAATTGGTGTAGGACTCCATCCCCTCTCTGTTTATAGTAAATCTCACCAACCCAAGCTAGCCACTAGGCTAGGGTAACAGGAGCACTTCGGTTTGATCCCATCAGTGTGATCAAGCATCGGTAGTACATAGGGCTGTTAGATGTAGGCTGATATGGTTGAAGTTGTTTTCTGTGAACCTCACCGCCACTCAGATCGCCACTCAGCGCTGGACTGGTGAGGTGAACTCTGGAATGCCTGGAAGGTAGCCACTGGTTGAGGGTGGGTGGGGGGGTTGTACAACAATCACAACACTGGATAGTTATCCCGGCCATGACCACATATCCACAAACAGTCTCATGCTAGCCTCCGCCCTGTTCAGCAGAAATTCCTCCTTTTAAAGTCTGATGCCATGCTATTCACTTCACTCCCCTCTATCAAGCTCCAGTCGAGACGTGTGTGTTGTTTGTACGAGGCTGCATCGTATTCCAGCCTCCCAACCTAGTTATTAACCCAAACATTGTTTTAATTGCATCTGAATGTTATGTCTCATGTGAGCACAGACATTAACATTTCTCTTGCATGGTATAATCAGTTGTTCAACCACAATGCCATGCAGGCAGAACAGAGACAGGAGGGGAAATTACTACATGCAATCATGTTGCTGCACAAGCACATTTGGGTAAAGGCTGGAGGAAGAGACTGGGTGTGTGTGTGTGGGTGTGTGTGTGTGTTTATGCGCGTGCATGCATGTACTGGGATCTAAATTAGGCCTCTATGGGCCTCCTGAGGCCTGGGATTGTGTTTCCAAACCCACAACACTCTCTCACACTCCTCAATCCTCAATGAGCCGGGTGTTTTAATGAAAGCAAATTCAATCTGTGTCATTTTCTCCTCCTCACCAAATAATCACACCAGTGTCATAAACCGTCTTTAAAACCAGCTAACATCCAAAGAAGCGAAGAGAGTGTGTATCACACCTGGTTGAGACACAGTATCACATGTGCATTATGGTTGATGAAGGTGCGAGGTACACGTTATGGAACTGATCTATAACAGGCATTATTCGGTTCAAGGTAATAATAATAAAGACTGTGACGCTATCTGTGCCTCAACAGACATGCAATATCCCATCTGAGGACACTGGTTTCTCAAGCCACTCTACTGTATCCACAATCATCAAAGCTTTCTCTCCCTCTCTATGGGCATTTATTCCCTCTGTCAAAAACCATTCCGATCTGCCCAGCTGCTATAGTGCTGCGGCACAGCCCACACAAAGACAGCTAGCGTCCTCCTCTCTCTCAGGCTCAACCTGCCGCTCAGTGTGAACAAAGCCCAGGCACCCAGAGGATTAAGCTTCTAAAATATGCATGTTCCAATGAAATATGTATATTGCTGTGTGTCATGCACGACGTGGCTGCTACAAAGGATAGAGCCACTTGTTATTGGGGACACAGGAACAGTTTACCTTTAAACAATCAGTCCACCGACACAGAGACGCAACGGAACGGTGTCCCATTGTGACACAGCTAGGCAGCCCCCAAACCACCATCTGAGGGCGACACAGCCTGAACGCCGCGCACCTCTCCAACCAACGCGGCTCTGATACGCATCCTCTATTTATGTTTATGTATCAACATACTAAGCTGCACTGAAAAAAAGTTTGAAAGCAACCGGTCCAACATCTTAGGATGCTGATGTAGATACATGTTTCTTTTTTGACTCTTAAGCGACCTCTTTAGCAAGACCTCTGTCCCTATGCCGACACAACAAAATAAACATCTGTGAGAATAATTCAGCTTGCTTTTCATAAATCTATTTGGTTGTGGATCTTAGCACATTTAATTTAACCACCCATTTACTTTATTTGAATGGCTCCTCTAGAATAGCAATAAAAAGGCATGCAATAAAGAAGTGTCGCCGCGCACCAGCTGACATTGTTTCGGAATTAAACGCCCTGAATATCTTTGGGAAATAAGATTGTTTTCCTGTGGATGAGGCCTAATCTACTCAGTCATGGTGGTTTGAAGAGGGAATGTTTTCATGTTTTAAGAGGGTTGGTTCCAGCTAGCTCTCTCTCTCTTTTCCTCTCGACGCCACACCACAGTCATCTAACTAAAGAGGGGGCTTCACTTTTCCTCTTCCTGCCTGTCAGTGAGGAGATGGGAGTGGGGAAGGTTGTACAGAAGAGCAGTAAATTACATTACACCATGTGTGAAGTTAACAATCAACTATATTCTACAAAACCATAGAAACATCAATAAACATATCGAATATTTATGCATAAATAAAAATAAAAAAAACATTAAAAAAAAACAATTCATCCCTGCAGGGTTTTGCAGCTGTGAATTATACCCTGTGAGAACTAAAATAAGAAAATAAAAACCAGAGCTGTCAAAAAAAGATATCCAATATTTATCCATAAATGAAGGTGACTATATCATCTGCGTAATGACGTGTTGTCCCCTCCAACCAAGCTGCCAGGAGATTAAAGGCAGGGAGGCAGACCATTTTGTATCCATTACAGGGCCCAACCCTGAGGCCCAAACCCAGAGATAATCTCCTTTTGGCTCTCGTTCCCACAATCAACACAAAGCCCAATCGAGGCACAACACTATGACAACAGTCAGGTACAAGAGGGTGCAGCTAAGAGGAAGAAGAAGCCATCTGAGAATCTGTAGCATGGCCTCTGGCATCTGGCTGTGGCTCTCAGGTGTCTGGTGCTCTCTCGGCAGGTATGTCTTACCATAATAGAATAGTTAAAAGGGCCTCTTGCAGAAGGGGCCGTTCCCCTGTCTCGGCACACTGACTCCAGTGTGAACACGGGTGCCTGGCCAATTTAACGCAGTCTTGTTAGAGTGAGCATTGCACAATGGAAACTGTCATGCGGCTTGTAATGTGTAATTTAACTTGGAGCCATTTTGCTCGAGCTTGAGAATATTCAGACAAGCCTGAAGGTTGGGTTTCACTTGGAAAAGCCGACCAGATATCCTGCTCGTTGTTCATGTTGAGCCACATTTTCAGAAGAGGGCTTGGTCCCGGGGAACAATTTCTCAGAGTCGCTGTTTCCCAAATGAATACAAATGGAGTCTACTGGAATCTGGTGCTGCACACTTCTCTATCACCTACCAACACCCCCTCACCCTCACCCCTCCCCTGTCTATGTGTTCATCTTTGTCCTCTGGAACTTTCATTATGTAAAGGTATATAAATACTGCTTGCTCTGTGAATTAATGGCTCTTTCAGAAACAAGAGTTCACAATCTCAATACATTTGTGCATTTGACGTTTGTCCAGGGGAAGTAAAAACTGAAAGTGTCAGTAGGTGAAGAATGAGACAATGTCTGTAGGTGAAGTTATGGATGAGAAGGTCAGCATGTAAAAGATTAAGATTAAAGTTAAGGATTAAGGTTTGGGAAAGGCTAGGAAAAAAAATGCTTTTTCTCTCTCAAACGATTCAAATTTACAACCGTTTAAATCGTATGTGGCTGAATAGCACATCCACCATTCCTGACCACAATGTCTAAGCAAAATGCCAGTGTACAGTGACTCTCCAAAGAAGTCACCCACAGGACATTTTCACATTTTTTGTGTTGCACCATCAAGTTGACTGGGACCTTTGGTGAACTGCAATATTTGATTCTTTCCACGTATTCTCAGTTGGATTGGCGTCCGGGGTTTGATTGGGCCACTCCAAGACATGAACCTTTTCATTTTTAGGCTACTCCAGTATGGCTTTGGCCATGTGTTTGAGGTTATTGCCTTGCAGGAAGATGAAGTCCCAGGTCTCTTGCAGATTTCTTCCAAGATTTCTTTGTACTTTAATGCTTCCATTTTGCCCTCTATTTTCAAAAGCTTTCCAGGCCTTGAGACAGAGAAGCATCCCCATAGCATGATGCTGCCCCCAGCATGCTTTACGTTAAGGATTGTGTTCTCAGGATGATGTTTGGTGTTAGGCTTGTGGCAAACATAGCACTTACTGTTGAGGCCAAAAAGCTCTATTTTGGTGTCACCAGACCATATACTGGTGCATTTGAAGAACCTTAATCAAGATTTCCTTTGAATTTTCCTTGGTCTTCATGATTTAGTTTTTGTTAGGAATTGTATTAACCAACTCCCACAGGCATGTATTTAACATGAGATCATGTGAAGCACCTTAACTGCAGGTGGACTTCATGACTAGAACCACAACTCACTCAGCTGTCTCATGTCAAAGGAGGTGAATACATATGTGACAAATTATTTTTAGTTTGATATTTACAATTCATTTATGATAATTTGCACATTTTATTTTTCACTTTGACATTATGTACATTTTTGTGTTGATCAGTGGCAAAAACTCCTATTTAACTCAATTTGGATATAATGTTGTAACACAACAAAATCCAAGGGAGGTCAATACTTTTGAGAGCCCCTGTATTTTACTCAAAAATGGCTCACAATTCCCTCTAGATGTCACTAGTCAAGTCACATATAATTTTTTTCCCCACACGGACAAACGTCTAATATAGATGTTGATCTGGTGTGAACATTGTACTTTCAGAGTTGCCATTAAAAATATGAACTTTTCAGCCGTTTGCTGCTGAAACCAGAGTAGGAAAACAGAGCGACCACAGAGTTTACACAGAGCCACCGCAACACAGAGGCCTGCAGTCATCAGCCTTCACTTATACACCCTCTCTCTCAGCATTAAGGCTGTGTTGTCATGCACTGACACACACACACACATACACACACACACACACACACACACACACACAAACACACGCAAGCACATATACACGTTCTCTCTATTGCTGTCTGACAGACTGTTTGTTTATACCATAGATTCTCTGTATGGTTTGTCCTTTCTCTTCCTGTAAACAGTAAACTTCTCCTGTCTGTCTTTATATCTTTACCTCAGACTCCAGTGACACATTTCTTTAAACACAGGGCCTACTGGGCCACTCTCCTGCCTGCCATCCTGACTGGACACATGACTCAACGATAATGACAGT
>JACXGI010006866.1:23772-40149 GCA_016801175.1 Esox masquinongy
CTTCCCCTATCCCTCTCTTTTTCTCTGCTCCCATCTTGCTCTTCTCTACTCCCATTTCTCCCTCCCTCCACTTCCCCTATCCCTCTCTTTTTCTCTGCTCCCATCTTGCTCTTCTCTACTCTCATTTCTGTCCCTTCTTCTCTCTCCACTCACTATCCTTTTTCTTCACAGCCATGTGTTTCTACTCTCTCTCTCTCTCTCTCCCTTTCTTTCTCTCCTCCCCCCTTCTCTCACTAACCTTCTGTTTTTCTCTCTCCCTTGCTCTTTTCTCACTGACAGCTGCTTTTCCTGGGAAAGTGCTTCTTTCTTCAGACGATAATCTATTGCTACCGTCTCTCCGCCATGCCGTCTTCGATGTCTCTACATGGTGACTCATTGCTGTAATTCCATCATTAGCGGGATAATGTGTGTTGTCATCTGCACGTTAAAGCTATCAATGCCGGCTTTGGTGTGACCCCGGGACACTAGTGTGCCTGAACGATGCCAGTTTAAACCCTCTGGATGCCAATCGGGCCTGGTTCTCTGCCTGGCCAGAGCAGAGTTATGGATAGATGGAGAGTAAACAGGCTACACTTTAATCAAAGCCACCAGGTACAACTAGGGCTCAGAATTAGTGTTTCATTGGTAGCACCAAAAAAACAGACTTGTTTTAACTGGTCATGATATAAACTACACTGAAAATACAGTTTATGAGTCCTACTCACTGTTGATGCACTGCTCCTAAAGATGTAGTTTTTCCTTTCTTTTTCTGCCACCACATTTGATCCCAACCAGGGGGAAACTGTGTGCATTCATGATCTTAAGCATCTGGCTCTGATCATAAGAACTTGGGTTAACTGTCGCAATCAGGGGTGGCCTGCTTGTTAATCAGGATAAGGGTGGAATCTAGGATGGCAAGTTGTAAAGTGCTGCATTTCAACTGATCTGACCAAGAGGCACCTCAGCAACACCTCACATTATTCTGCCCCAAAACAATTAAATATCACAGTGGCAAACAGTAATAGTGACCATCAATGTGCACCAAATTGGCTAAGAAAGAGGCGTATAATAGGGTACATTTATAAGTTGTCCATGCCCTGTGCACTCCTACTGGGCACTCTTCTAATTACAAATTATTACTATTAGCAATGATGCATTTGTGCCATAAAAATACAAAATCATCTCAACAGAATCCAATCTAATTTTGTAGTACAATCTGGAACTATTAACTGTATTCATCTATTCATAAAACACAATAAGTTCATAGGGGACGTAAGGTAGATACCTCCCTAAGAAAATGGACATTGGAGAAAACCAGGAAATACTGATTAAAAGAAGAAATAAACTTTAGAAAACAGTTGTTATATTTCTGATGTCTATTTCACAAAGAAGCTGTTATTTTGTGGAGCCGAGAAAAGCCTGAAATATTTGTACCCACAAGATTTGCGGGATGGTCCCCACTAGGGAAAATCGATGAGGGGTTATGTTTAGGGAAAAACTTACAATTGGACATAGTGTTGGAATTGGGGTTTCAGGTTTACGCATTACCAGGGTTAGGTGTTATGCCTAAATAAAGTTAAACATAAAGGTTAGGTTATTGAGTTTAGGGTTAGGGGACGGTTGAGGTTTAGGGCTACGGAATAGGGAACATGGATTTAGGTCTCAGGTGTGTATTTACGACTCCCCTGTTGCTCTCTTGGTAAGGGTGCAGAGGTTGCAATCCCATGGTTGTGGGTTAGATTCCCATGGGGGACAGTATGAAAATGTCTGCAATCATAACTGTAAATGGCCCCGGATAACAGCAACTGCTTAATCACTTTGCGTTAATATACGTGTGTGGTTTTATGTTATGTATGAGCTAGTGCAGGTGACTGTGGGCAATGTCCAGAGTGTGTTTTCATATAGAAGGTTAGTAAAACAAACACAGTGGTCCAAAACGGTCAGCCATGCCAGCCACACCCACCTAGGCCCTAGAATACCTACTGAAAGAACCAGTGGCTGACAAGACTGCACAGAAAAAAACAAATTCACACATGGTTTGGCTCTAACATATACATCGGACCGTTTACCCTGATGATCTTTCTCTTTTAGCGGCATTGTTTAACAGTCGTATGGCCTGGGAGCAGAAGCTTTCTAAGCTCTGGATAGCTATAGACTTGCGGAACCCGCTGGTGTAGAGGTCCTGGATGACAGGGAGCTTGGCCCCCGGTGATGAACTGGGCAATTCTCTCCACCCTTGGATGCTCCATACGATCATGCAGACCGTTTAGATGTCCTCGACGGTGCAGGTGCAATAGAACTGTCAACTGTTGTCATAATAAAGAGAAAGTGGGTCTACATTTAGAAGCAACGTGGAAAGCAGCATCATTGCTGTTTCGGGTAATTCTCTTGGTGCAGGGTAGAAAAACAGGCCCAGCATGGAGGAACTATCTGTATGCGGTCTGCCTGTGTTGTGTGACAGGTTGAAGCCTGGCACCGGCAGGAAGGAGGTAGAGGACTATCAGAGGCTGCGTAGAGAAGTACACCGCATGTGAAACATAAATATACCATTACACATGGATTTATTTATTTTTTCACTTTTATGCTCCCAAAATTAAACCCCTGGTTGCACAGCAAAAATATTTTTGGCACTTCAGAGACCTGAGCACACTGCCCACTGGTGAGATAATTCCTTGTAAGATATGCCATCAGTATTGGAAGTCCACTTTGTTGACTTCTATTGAGTTATTGATCGTGTCACCTAGGGGTTTGTGGGTTGACTGGAAGGGTTACCATGCTCTGCTGTGTATCCCCTGACCTGCCCTAACCTCTCCAACCTACACTGCCTGTAGACACAGTGGTGTATGGTATGTATGACTCTGCCTTCACTTTGTAATGACCTGACACTGACCTCAAACTAGGGGCCAGTCCAGTACAGTAACACCCCTACGCTGTTACCGTATCATAATAGACTGTAACCCTGTCCGGCTGTAAGGCAGCGTTCACAACTTCCAGTGTTCATACACTGCATGCGCAAGCACAGACACATAGACACAGACACAGACACACATACACACACACACACACACACACACACGCACACACACGCACTAAATCATAAGCAAAATTACAGTAAAACACTCTTTTTATTACCCAATACCTTAAATATAAGGAGAAACAGCCAAATTGATAAAACATGTCTATGCACCAGTCCACACCTGTCTTTTTCCAACAAACCCACACAATTAAGTTCTAAACTCCCTCATAAATCTCCCAGGACGCTCATTTAAAAAGTCGCTTCAGGCAGACTCACTGCATGCATTTGCTTTTGATTTTGCAGAATTGGAAGTTCATTCTCTCTACAGTCAAAAAAAGAGTATGTCAGAAGGGAGAAAGAAAGTGTCTGTGTTTTGGGAATTCCGTTTGACATTCTGGAAGTCAGCCTTGTGTGAATGCCATATTGTAAGTCATTTACCCAAAATGCAACACCTGCACAGATTTAGTAGGCCTACACTACAGCATACAGCTCCGGAAAAAATTAAGAGACCACTGCACCATTTTCGTTTCTTTCCAAAAAAGTCGAAAAGGAAGGTTTTCAGTGAGGAACAGAAGGGTAAAAATTAAGAGATCACTGCAAATTGAACGCTTCTGTTCCTCACTCAAAACTTTCCTTTTCGACTGTTTTGGAAAGGAAAGTAAAAGGTGCAGTGGTCTCTTATTTTTTTCCAGAGCTTTATACAGTACAGAAAAAGATTCAGTAAGCCTATGATATAGTATACATACAAACAGATTCAGTATGCCTACAACATAGCATACAGATAAACACATTCTGTAGTCCTACACTAGAGTATAGACATAAAAAGATCCAGCAGGCCTACATCATAGTATACAGATAAAGAGATTCAGTAGGCCTTCACTAGAGCATTGACATAAACAGATTCAGTAGACCTACATTATGGTATACTGATAAACAGATTCAGTAGGCCTAAATTACAGTATACTGATAAACAGATTCAGTAGGCCTAAATTATAGTATACTGATAAACACATTCAGTAGGCCTAAATTATAGTATACTGGTAAACAGATTCAGTAGGCCTAAATTACAGTATACTGATAAACAGATTCAGTAGGCCTAAATTACAGTATACTGATAAACAGATTCAGTAGCCCTAAATTACAGTAAACTGATAAACAGATTCAGTAGGCCTAAATTACAGTATACTGACAAACAGATTCAGTAGGCCTAAATTATAGTATACTGATAAACAGATTCAGTAGGCCTAAATTACAGTATACTGATAAACAGATTCAGTAGGCCGAAATTACAGTATACTGATAAACAGATTCAGTAGGCCTAAATTACAGTATACTGATAAACAGATCCAGTAGGCTTACATTATAGCATACTGATAAATAGATTCAGTAGGCTTAAACTATATTATTCTGATAAACAGATACAGTAGACCTACACTTCAGTGTATACACAAACTAAGTGTGAATGGCCACTGCTCCCCCAAACCACACACAAATAACAATCAAAGATTAATATTTCAATAAGATCTCGACAGTTCCCCATCTGAATGTTTGTGTCGGATCAGATCACATTAATTCCAAATGTGACTGATAAAGTTCTGTTCCCACATAGGCCGAATAAAAACAGTCCTCGTTCAAACCAATTATTATTTTGTTCCATTCATTCTACTCCTATATACCATATCCAATAGACAAGACATGACCTTTGAAACACCGCCCCTGAGAACAGAGAGAACTGTTCTGTTTGCACACACACCAACATACAAGCATACATGCACATGTGTGCAGACTTGCAGGCACTAAAACGCACACACACTCAAACACGCACCAGAGGATAGACTGAATGATGGATGGGACAATCTGTCCTGACAGACAGCAAGCACTGATTGATCACTGAGCCAGCCTCACCTGAACACCTGAGGGGGGGGGGGGGTTACACTGCAAACCATGCCCAGAGGGGGGCTCCCCGTCTGGGTAGGTCTATCCACCTGAGTCCCTGGGGGTAGATTCCCTGGTTTTGGATCTGTGTGGTCAGTCACCACCTGTATGGACAGACAACCACCCCAAACACTGACAGGATCAGATCTAACACTAATGTATACAGTACCCCTCAGGGCCAACAAATTAATTACACACTAAATTATTTATACTCCAATAGAGGTGTCTTCTGTGTTAATCTTAAACAGACCTTGACAGGACACCTCTCAAAGACATCTGTATTGTACTAAAGCAGCCAGGCTAGGATTTCTACACATTAAACATGAATCAGACAGTTTTAAACACTACAAAGGGTGGGATGAATGCACTAAATGGTATGAACAATTAGCCTACGAATAAAGCTGAATTCATCTTTTCTATCTGTTATTTCAGTTGTTAATTTACTCACAAAGTGAATGTGGGATGAGGAACAGAAGATGAAACTGGAATTCTTCGAAGACAAAAATAAAATAAAAAATGCAGACAAAACCTTTCTTGCTCATAGCTACAGTATGTCTGGATTGCCTTCTGTGGCAAGATAGGAGTCAACATGTTTAGCGACATCAAAAGAAAACCTGATACCTTAAGGCTTAAGAAGATTAACACTTGCAGTGATCTTGAGCTTAGGCTCCTCCAGTACTTTCAACAGCACTGTGTCAGAAGGGACAATTACCAATGAATTGGCACCAACATCTCCCGGTTATTTAACAAATTCTGGCACAGTGTATAAGCTCACATCCTTAAGACTTCCTTTCAAGTTTGGCCCCGGTATCACAGGGGTAACATATTCTAAAATGTGACGAGAGGAGACAGACAGCACGAGAAGCTGCAAGAACATGCTAAGAAGGAGAGAGAGAAAGACAACCCACAAAAACACAATTATATCATCTCAAGACACACTTTTTTTTCTGGTTCTTGACATAAAGGCTAATGTGTCACATCTTACAGGGAATGTCTGTGCTGTATGTGACTGCAGCATTTATTAAGGGAATTGGCCTAGGGGTAACGTGAAAAGGCCCGACACAGTGGTAGCAATTTTAGATATATCGCACACAGGCTACTCCACCAAAAAACCCATGCTGCCATGCTGTGTTTTTGTATGGGCACAGGGAGGTATAACAGCAAGTGTGACAGTGATTTGGGAGGCAGTCTGGAACTCCGGGAGAAATGCCCACTGAGCTCCCCGCAGGGAGATGAGTCCTCCTGGGGAAAGACACTGATATAGACTCCTCTGATCCACCCCAACTGGACTCTCCACCATGGTTTCTTACATTGCTTAAAACTCCATCTGTAGGTGTCACAGCCATATTATGGAAATATTACTGTCGAAAAGTTTGAAAAATGAATATTTCAGTCCTTTAGCAGACCCTCTTATCCAGTGTGACTTACAGTCGTAGATGCATTATGTTACCATATTTTGGTACTGGCCCAATGTGGGAATTGAATACACAACCCTGCCATTAAATGCATTACCAACTGAGCTTTACAGAACCCATTTTTAAAAAATCTGCTGTGGAAGAAGTAGTTAAAACGTAGTTAAAGAATTAGTTTAAGACATTATGAAAATTTGTATAAATATTTGTCAAATATATAGCATTTATACATTAATAAATAAAAGTAAATCAAATATATAAGAAAAAAAACATTTTTTATATTTTTAAATTTCAAATTTTTGTTACTATTTTGAATTAAAGATTACTTTCTTTTTTTTTTTACAGCCGTTTTGCTCATATTTTCCCAGTGTGCCAGTATTAGTGGAGGGAACTGTAGCTAATAATAATATGCTATGTGTGCTTTGGTATAAGCTTAAGCAATTAATTTTATCAATTAATTACAGCTGTCTTTTTTGTCCTTTTATTTCAGGCTTTTCTTTACAATAAAAATTAATAATTTGAAAACAACAATTTTACTTCATCCTCATCCCTAAGCCATATAAAGCCAGGGTTAACCTGTTGGGCTTTCTAGAATGGACAAGGGTGTGTCCTTGTGAAAGGAACAATAGATGTTAAATAGATTTTTACTCTTTCTACCTCTAATGCATCATCAGTTATTTTTTTAATACACTGATGTTCAACGTCATACTTTTGGAAGAGGCCAGACATTTCTCATGCCCAGTTTCCTCCTTTGGTACTGTAGATCTCATCATGACATTCTGTTCTTTGCAGTTCTGTGAGTGAACAGTACACATTCAAGCAGCAAAATATCATCCATATTACCTATGCATGTGAGGTTTTGTACCACCTTTTAGCAATTTGAGCATGGTGACAAAGTTATAAAACACTGAGACATGTCGATTGAAATAAGGGTAAGTAACAAAACTCACTAAACAGAAAACCAAAAAGAACATATTTCAGTAAATTGGTGACTTAAATTGAGTTCTACAAGTCTCCAATTGTGATACAGTCCTTCCCGACAGCTTCCACCAATAACAACAGCCCTAAACAACCATCTAAAGTATAATCTACACTGAAGACATCTGGCGGCAAACAAACTGTGTGCTCATGCTGGAACCAGCCTCTGCCTCCTTTGTGGCAGGTGTGTGTGTTTGTGTGTGTGTGTGTGTGTGTGTGTCTGTGCGTGTGTGTGGGTGGTATCTGTCACTCCTTTCTCATGAGGCACATGTGGTCTTAGTCCAGTCCTCCATTTCAGAAGTCACATTAGCAACAAACTTGCTATGTGAATCACCACTCCAGCAGATTACAGCCCAGCAGTGATTTATGATCCCTATTCCCACTGAAACGTTCTTTTAGCTACAGCGAGTCATTTGCTTTAATAGCCCTCATTGGATGCCAGGGCATGTTCAATGCTCCAAAACGACCTCCATGTATTTCTAAAAAGCGCTTCATTGATCTTACGTTGAAGACATGCTTGAGATAACAGGTGACGAAAACAAGTGTTGGAGGTTTCAGCTTTGGATCTCTTATTTCATGAAGGCTGCCATGGGATATGGCGATAGGCATTACATTTTGACACATTTATACTAGAGGAGGGATCGGGGGAGTAGAAGATAACAAAAAAATTATGTTTGCCATTGTTTGGGGAGTAGAGAAAAGAGATATTTGGCACTGTTTGGGGAGAAATCCCTATCAGTAGCCTGGTGCTCTCGTTCCCCAACCGACCCCCTCTAGAATGATTGTGACAGAGGCACAGTGGAGACGTGACCTGAAACAAGCGTCTGTTTGATCATCTCTGTAATACTTTCATTCTGTCACAAAGAAACTACGTGAATCAGTTAATATTAAAGAGGAATTTCAATAATATTGAAAAGAAAAGCACACTGGTGGAGAATGTATTATACATCAATAACTAGATGTGACACAATCTATTTAGCAAGTAAACTCATCAGTGTCGGGAGAAAGAAGAAGAAACACAGGGTCTAGTGAGTCTACAGTGAAAAGTGGAGGTATTCTGTGGTCTAGTGAGTCTACAGTGAAAAGTGGAGGTATTCTGTGGTCTAGTGAGAAGACTACGTTGAAGAGTGGAGGTATTCTGTGGTCTAGTGAGAAGACTACATCGAAGAGTGGAGGTATTCTGTGGTCTAATGAGAAGACTACATCGAAGAGTGGAGGTATTCTGTGGTCTAGTGAGAAGATTACATCGAAGAGTGGAGGTTTTCTGTGGTCTAGTGAGAAGACTACATCGAAGAGTGGAGGTATTCTGTGGTCTAGTGAGAAGACTACATCGAAGAGTGGAGGTATTCTGTGGTCTAGTGAGAAGACTACATCGATGAGTGGAGGTATTCTGTGGTCTAGTGAGAAGACCACATTGAAGAGTGGATGTATTCTGTGGCATCTAGATTAGATTCTATTAGATTAAACTTCATTGTCACTGAACAGTACAAGTACAGTACAACAAAATGCAGTTAGCATCTAACCAGATGTGATTGAGAAGAATCTACGTGATTGAGCAGAATCATAGGGCATTGTGTGAGAAGGTTGAGGTAGGATATCTTATCTGCCTGCTAATTCGGTCCCTTAGTGCTGTCCACAGGGGGTGGGCGCTGACTGGAACCACGCAGTGCGTTTGTTTTAATGTATGTGTGTCACAACCACAAGTAATCATATGGAGGGGCGCGGCTTTTCAATGAACTGCCATAGTTGCGTGCGATCAGTGGTCAGCTCGTCCACACACACATTCACACACTCATGCATACACACACACACACACACACACACACGCAAACACACTCCGAAACTCTCCCAACACTTCATTAAGTCACAGACTGCCCAAACCCAAACAAATTGGGAACAATCTCGGGTGTTGGCGGGTGAAGGCTGGCATGGCCATTACTCCAGTCTGTGACAGCCTGCCCTGCTCACCTCATCTGTCTGCCCCACACAAAGACATGGTCTGTCCCAGCACTCTCCAGGCCTCTGCTCCCTTCAACACACACACCTTCCCCCACTGTCCCCGTTACCCCCAGTATAGCGCCTGCTATGTGCTCTGCCATGGCACACTAAGCCATGATGTGCCCAGGCTCGTCATAGTGACTCCATTAATTGCAGGAAAGCGACACCTAAGCACGGTTATTACACGATTACAACATGACAGCGCTCCTTTTTCCACATTAAGGAGTGGACCAGGCAGGGTTGGGCCGGTGGGGATGGTGGTTGGAGGAGGGACCGACTCTCCTGTGATTCACAACAGGGGGTGCTGGGCCTGTGGATTCACCAGCACCCTAACCCTAACCCAGCGCTCCTAGCTCCAAGGCAACCTGAGTCAAACAACCAAAACACCAACAACAATCAATAAGGCCAACACAATGTTCTGATAGGTCTGATCCAACCTGATCCACCCACTCTAAAGTCACTTAGACTGCACTGTCCATGTTAGGCAGCCCAAAGTAACGTTACCCTTTAAAGTCCATGGGAGTGGAGTCGTGCCTGTGAGGTGGTGGACAGGGTGGGAGCAGCCTTATAAAGACAGGGATTTACTGTAAAGAGAGGAGGAAGCTGCCCTCCCGGAGAGTTTATTTATATAGGACTCTGTGATCAACATCGACTAAGAGACCCTACTGTGAAAGCTTCCTGTGTGTGTGTGTGTGTGTGTGTGTGTGTGTGTGTGTGTGTGTGTGTGTGTGTGTGCGCGCGTTTGCACATTCAAGGTAAAGAGATTAGCAACTGAGAAGCTAGCTACGTGCCAGTCCACAGCAGCCAGAGAGACCTTAAATGTCCAAATGTTAACTCTTCTAACCAGACTCAGCCCACAACTGAAATGAACCTTGCCTTATAATGACATCATTAACACCAGACCTTAAGACCAATTATGAGAGAAAATAGATCCGGGCTTCTGTTCTATTAATTGCTGTTTGAAGTGAAGATGTCAGTGGCGTATGGATTTTCTGCCAGCTGAAGCGAAGAGTGTGCTACTGTCCTTCCTCCCGCTGGGAGCGGATTGCGGAGTAAAGAAGAGAAGGGAGGAATGTGAATTATTCATTACAAGGTATGAGCCGGGTAAGGAGCAGGGGCTCGAAGGGAATTTAAAGGCATTTGTGTTTGTCACACAAATCAGGCCGTCTCGGGAGCTCCGAGGCAAATCCGAACCGACGGACGGGAGTGGAGTATGACACCATATCTGACTCAGCCTGAACAGGGAGAGAGACAGAGAGATGGAGAGACAAATGAAAAAAGAGACATGACCCCTAATGAAAGAGGTCGGACAGGAAGGAAATGTACAGCAAGAGCAGGACAATCAGCACATGAGCTGTATCCACTCAGTTACCTCCAGATCTTCTCCTGAGCTACTTGAATGATGTCAACGTGCGTTCGTTGTGGTTTTATTTAAGCAGAATGTTTAATCACATAAAGCGGAGTTATTGTGTTTGAAATAAGTATAATAAATGGCATAAAATATAACTAAACAAATAAATAGACGTTAGATAATAATACATTGATGCAGGGGCTAACCAGGGATAAACCACTCCTGTTGTGGCTTGTCTTTCTGATGCTTACAGACATAGCAGGGGCCAGCTTTGGCTCCTGGTTAGGTTCCTGGTTAGGCTACTGGTTAGGTTCCTGGTTTGGCTCCTGGTTAGATTCCTGGGTTCTGAGTTAGGTTCCTGGTTAAGCTCCTTGTCAGGTGTTCAGTTTGGCTCCTGGTTAGGTTCCTGGGTTCCTGGTTTGGTTCCTTGTTAGACCCCAGGTTAAGTTTCTGGTTTGGTTTTTGGTTCCTGGTTAGTATCCCAGTTTGGCTCCTGGTTAGGTTCCTATTGTAAAGCAGTCAGTTCCTGGTTCGGTTCCCAGTGTAAATGCTGGGCTGAGCAGACCTGGCAGCTGAGTGGAGCTGAAGGGATTCTCACCCCAAGCCCTGGGAAGGGTAAGGTGTTGGCCTGTAGCTGATGTGGGGTCATAGACGTGCAGACAGACAGGGAGCAGATCACACACTCACACAGGTCAGCCTCAATGTCACCAGCACCTTCCACTTCACACCACAAACTAAAAACTAAAATACACCGCGTGAGAAGACACACTCAACCACAGAGACTGGTCTATTTCTTTAGAGGTGACGTGCATTCACACACACCCAGGTGCTCAATTACACTTAGAAGATGAAACAGTATACTTCAGAGACAAATTGTGCAAAAGAAATGTTTCTCTAAGAGGGCAGAACCTTTCCTTCTTCCTGCCAACTGTGGTTGGTTGACTACTTAAGGTCATGACACGGATACAGAAGGGGTGGTTGCTCTGTCATCATGGAGCAGGACCAGCCAGGGCAAGGCAGCCTGGCAGACACATTCCGAGCCACACTTAGAGCTATGTGGGGTTAAGTGATTGTGGAAAAGAGGGAGAGACGCTGGACTTCTGAATTCTGCAACATTGTTCCTCTGGTCAGCAGCTAGGAGGTGCCGGCTGGCATGAACCTGCGTGAGAGAGACACGGCCAGATCACAGCTCAGGGCTATACAGAGCCCACAGCTGAGCCTTAGGCTGCATGTGATAAGCCCAATGCCACTTCAATTACATTACTCACACCACTCTGACCCCAATGAAGAGAAAGTGTGGGTGTGTGTGTGTGTATGTGTTGACAGGTGTATGCAGTAAGAAACAATAGATTATGGTTTCTTCTCTGAAATGTGTAAACAATATAAAAAAAAGTTTTGAAAACTGAACTGAAATAAAACTTGGACTGTGAAGAGCCTCAGCTTAAGAACTGAGGTACAGTAGGTACAGGAACAGAATGTAAATCTTTCAATCTTTCATTTCACTTATTCAAATAATTAGTAGGGAAAATTCGTTTCACCTTCCATTTAACAATTTATTTAATTAACCGTTTCCACCTTACAACACTGCCTTCAGGGATGAAACCCTGTGTTTGTGTCATAGAGGAATCATCCATGCCTGGCAAACCAATCTACACATTTTAAACTTCAGTGTTTTGTCTGAAACCTGTTTGTACACATGTTAACTACAATATGTTGCTGAGAAGACAGAGACAGAAAGACAATCTCAGCAGGGGAGCAGTGGGGAGAGAGAAGAACTGGGGAGAAAGAGGAGAACAGGAGCAGAGGGAGGAGGGTGGGAGGAGAGGGAGGATAACAGGGGGAGAGGGATTAGTGTGGGGGGAGAGGGGGGAGAACAGGGGAGAGGAAGTAGAGTGGGGAGAGAGAGGAGAACAGGGAGAGGGAGTAGAGTGAGGGGAGAGCTGGGGAAAAAGAGAGTGGAGAGCAACGGGAGAGAGAGGAGAACAGAGGAGAGAGAGGAGAACAGAGGCGTATCCTGTTATTTGAAGATGACAGGGAGGGTTGTCTGTTTGTCTGCTACAGGTTTCTGCGTTCCCTCTTCCCAGACTCACCCCAGAAGCCCTTCCATTAGAAGAAGCCAAAATCATAAACAAACAAAAGTGGGTAGAACAAACAAAGGATGAAAGACAAGTAGAAGCAGAGGGAGCTTTGAGGAGGACAGAAGGTGAAGTATTGATCAACCATTGACAAACACAATAGAAATTTTAGATGTGATGTGAGAGGCCCCATCCATAATTTAACAAGCGGGGTAAATGTGAGTGACAGGGGTGTCAATGGGGAGCACAGTATTGATTAGGAGGAAAAAGTGCATAGAGAGAAAGAGGGAGAGATGGGGGATGGGGGAAGGAGAGGAGGGGAGTGCAGATGGAAGAGCACAAGAAAGCCATTAAGGACGGCAGTGTTACCAGACACTGGCAGACGAGAGGGGAGAGAGAGACAGAGAGAGAGACACAAAGAGAGAGACACACAGAGAGAGACACACAGAGAGAGACACACAGGGAGAGCGAGAGAGACAGAGAGAGACAGGGAGAGGCAGAGAGAGACAGAGAGAGAGACACAAAGAGAGAGACACACAGAGAGAGCGAGAGAGACAGGGAGAGGCAGAGAGAGACAGAGAGAGAGACACAAAGAGAGAGACACACAGAGAGAGCGAGAGAGACAGGGAGAGGCAGAGAGAGACAGAGAGAGAGAGACAAAGAGAAAGAGATGGAGAGAGAGAGACAGAGAGAAAGAGATGGAGAGAGAGAGACAGAGAGAGAGAACTGGAGAGAGAATGCAGATAAAGACGGTGTGGGGATGGAGAGATGGAGAGAGAGATGGAGAAGATGCAAGAAAGAAAGAGAGAGAGGTGACCCGCCCCCCCCATCTCTCCACTTGCCCAAATCAATAGAACCATGTCAAAACATAAAATGCATGCTTTTGCTCTTAAGTAAAAGGTGTCTAAGATTTTTAAAAGCATTGATTTGTGACAGATCGATGAAAATCAAGGCATATTTTTCTGTGCAAAGAGGGGCAATAACACTCAACTGATAATAGCACAACAGAGGGGACTTGGTGTCTGAGGAGTGTCTGAGGAGTGCACTGGTCAGATTACCGCACTCAACCACTGCTCAGTCGGTCGAGGTCAAAACGACGAGGGGTCATGGATTCCAGTGTTACCTCTCCAAACTGTGTCTGAGATTTGTCTGAGGGATAGAGGGGGGAGAGGAGGAGGAACAGGCAAGGCGAGGGAACTGGACTTCATGCAAGCCACTGCCGGAAACAATTTACAGATTAAACTAAGGAATGTCTAGACAAGAGCACAACTAGGTTTGGCCAGGGAGAACAGAGTTAAGGCCCATCAAAAAGGAATAGACGGAATAGATAATAATAATTCCCCTTGGCAATGCTAACCTAACCACTAACACTAACTATAAAAAGAAAGCCCTTACATATCATTTTTTTCACTAAACATGCCAATCATATTCACCATTCTGTCACAAAGAAAGTAGTATTACTATTATTAAATGGTATTTTTTGATCTTGGGGCGTCAAAGTGTACCGTATGCGATTGGTGCTAAGCAGTGGGCCCCCTGAATACAGGGAGAACTGATGCATCATGGGTTCTACATGGGAGGGTTTGGTGGTTAGGGGGTGTGGGTACCACTGATGGCAACACTCCCTTTCATATTGGAACACTGCCCGTGGAGAACTAGCAACCATCAAACCCAGGCCCTTGAAAAAAGAGAGTGAGAAAAAAATAAGACAAGATGATAGAGGGGGGAAAAAAGCAAAATGATGTCTCATAATGGGAAACAAAACTTGCTGCCGCCACATGAAGGCCGCTGCCTGTGTGCATCCATGTGCCTCTTGTTGCTGAGCCAGTTAGCGGTGGAGCCGCAAGCTCTGGCCTTTAAGACAATGGCATCATCAATTAGACTAGTGTAGGCCAGCTTTGCCTGACAGGGTGTGGCTCAATTCAGCTGCAGAGAGAGAGAGAGAAACTGTTAAACAACCACACAGACACATTATGAATGACATTGTGTCAGTACAGCAACACAATCAAACAAACAACATCTGTACGACCTCTGACCTCTAACTGCACATTCTCATTGGCTGACCTTGTGAGGGCACCGTCACAACTTTCAACTCTGTGACCTCTTAAAGGGTAACTTCGGCTCTCTCATGTCAACCTGCGTAGCTACGTGAAACGAATATCAAAATATCATACACTACTCTCATTGGCGCTCTATGCCAAAGCAGCAGGAGTCAATGACATTTGATCTCTCCTCTGTCTCCTACATGTTGTTGAATTCAGTAGCATAGCTTCCTGATGGTGTCTGATGTGTTTTCAGCGCGCTGTGGAACCAGTCACAGGGCACATGAGAATATGTAACGCTAGCCAACCAGACCGGGAGATAATCTTGCCACCTGATCTAATGAACGCAAGATCCACACAAGACACACACACACACACACACACACATAGAGAGAGACACACCCAAACAGATGCACACCCACACACAAACAGACAGACATACACACACAGACAGACAAATGCACATACACACAAACATACAAACACACACATGCAGAGAGACACACACCCAATCACAAACACAGAGGGTGATGACAGCCGTGCTGACATTTGATGAGGGCCAAATGGCAGGTAACTGACTCACCCCTCTTAACAGAGAGATGACTGCCATGCCAGAGAGAGAAGGGATGGAGAGAGAAGAGGAGGGAGGGAGGGGAGGAAAGGAGACGGAGAGCCAAGGGAGAGGAGGGAGGGAAGGAGAGAGAAGAGGGAGGGAGGGGAGGAAAGGAGACGGAGAGCCAAGGGAGAGGAGGGAGGGAAAGAGAGTGAGAAGGGGAAGCTAGCTAGAAAGAGGAGAAAAGCAGAAAGGAAGGGACAGGGAGGAGGAGGGATGCCTTTCATTTGATCTCCTAGCTTTGTGACTAATGTGGTCGTGACTAAGAGGAGAGATGAATAAAAAGGAGATGAGGAAAGAGGAGATGAGGAGAAGAGGACAGATGCGGAGCGATGCGGAAAGAGAGGAGAGATGAGGAGAGGAGAAGAGAGGAGGTGAGTAGAAGAGAGGAGAGATGAGGGAGGAGAAATGAGGAGAGGAAGCCCTCTCTGTTGACAATGTCTGGACTAGGAGGAACAGAGGCTCACTGTTCAGGTATATAACCCTTACGTTCATCTGGGCGAGGTCAGCAGGTATATAATCCTTACGTTCATCTGGGTGAGGTCAGCAGGTATATAACCCTTACGTTCATCTGGGCGAGGCCAGCAGGTATATAACCCTTACATTCATCTGGGTGAGGTCAGCAGGTATATAACCCTTACGTTCATCTGGGTGAGGTCAGCAGGTATATAACCCTTACGTTCATCTGGGTGAGGCCAGCAGGTACATAACCCTTACCTTCATCTGGGTGAGGCCAGCAGATATACAGGTGCTGGTCATATAATTAGAATATCATCAAAAAGTTGATTTATTGCAGTAATTCCATTCAAAAAGTGAAACTTGGATATAGTATTCATTCATTACACACAGACTGATATATTTCAAATGTTTATTTCATTTAATTGTGATGATTAAAACTGACAACTAATGAAAATCCCAAATTCAGTATCTCTGAAAATTAGAATATTACTTAAGACCAATACAAAAAAAGGATTTTTA
>JACXGI010006867.1:0-39845 GCA_016801175.1 Esox masquinongy
CAACAGGTGTCGGTGCCCGTCTCCTACACGGTGACCCCCGTGCCCCCCCACCACTGCCTGTCTGCTCCTCTGTGTGCGGGGCAGCACCTCCCCCCGGTCTGCTCCTCTCAGCAGCAGGTCCCAGCCTGCAGTGTGGTGTTCAGCACGGGACAACACTACCACCACCACCACCCTGTGAGGAGAGGGAGGGAGGGAGGGAGGGAGGGAGGGAGGGGAGGGTGGGGGAGTGTACTGTGGTCGGTGACTGTTGCTCTGGTTTCATGGTTTTCCCTGCGGTTGTTTGACCTTTGCTGCCCTCTTGTGGAAACCCCGAATGACTGCAGGTAAATGTGAATCCATTGGCCCTAAACAATAAGTGACTGTCCGTCTCTGTCCCTCAGATGCTGGGGGCGTGTTCGATGCAGCACCTCCCTGTGCCCTATGCCTTCCCCTCGCTCCTCTCCAGCGACCCGTTCCTCCTCCACCCGCCCCACCTACAGCACCACCCATCCCACCTCCCCCCGCCGGGACAGTTCCTGCCCTTCCAGACCCAGCAGGCCAGATCGGTAAGAGACCGTCCCTCTAAATAACCACGACGGCGCGCTGGCCTGTTTCCCCATGTCCGCGACCCTTCGTGATCCGTCGTGTCTCGTTTGTAGCCGCTGCAGAGGATCGAGAACGAGGTGGAGCTGCTGGGGGAGCACCTGTCGGTGGGGGCCGGATTCAGCTACCCTCCCGGCGGACACCACGCCTCCTCCCTGCCCCCCTCAACGCCCCTCCAGTTCCTCTCGCACCACGAGCCCTTGCCCCAGGAGCTCTTTGGAGTGGTAAGGCATTTCAAAACGCACGCGAGACGACGGCTTGCATTTACAGTTTATAGTCATTCGGCAGAGCCCCTCGTCCAGGACGACGTACGGTTAACGCAGGCATGTTGGGAAGCTAGGAGGAGCGAGTCCAAGAAGATTTGTTGTACTGGGATAAACAGAGCTAATTAACAAACTTTGAATATAATAAACCGAATAAGGGCAAGATTTCAAACACACACTCGAAGGATAAAACCATTTCTGAGGTTTTCGTTGATCAGCCACGTGTCTGACACTGTCCCCTTTCTCAGCCGTACCCCCACTTCATGCCCCGGCGTCTTACCGGGCGACGCTACCGCTCCCAGCAGGCTGTGCCTCCGCCGCCATACCACCCCAGCTTGCTGCCTTACTTCCTGTGAGTACTTCCTGCTTCCTCTGATGTGTGCCAGGATTGGTTCTCAGGGGTCCGGTACGCCGAGGTCCCACAGGGGACGGAACTCAAACAGTCAGACACAGGAAAAACACTCTTAAGAGAACAGCTTTGGAATATGTTGTGATTTACATTTCTGAGTGGGTGGTTGGGAATATTCTGGTTTAGAATTCCCTCCAAATAAAAACATAATTGTGTTAGCTCACAAAAACAGATAAATGTTCTGATAAATGTTTTTTTCTTAGCATTTGTTCCGGTGCATCCAGTCATCTAATTACACTGTGCGCCCGTTTTGATGTATGTTGCCACCTGCAATAATACCCCCAATCCCAGGATGCATTTGAAATGTGTAACAGCGTAAGCCTTTTCAGTTTGATTTGGGTGACTGAGAACGTGTGTTGAGTCTGCCCCCCCCCCCCCATCCCACCAGGTCAATGCTTCCTGTCCCCCCGACGGTCGGTCCCGCCATCAGTCTGGAGTTGGATGTAGAAGACGGGGAGGTGGAGAACTACGAGGTAAGACGGCTACGTCACGCGAGCGCTTCATATTCACCGCGAATAGACCGGACGGGTTTAAGACTAGTCAAACCAAATCGCTGATCTAGAAATAACTTTGCATCCCGAATAACGACATGTCATATGCCCTGAAAATCGGACATTCCGAATCTGCACTTTGATCCAACTGTCTCGGCCTTGACCCCCCCCGCGTGACCTCCAGGCCCTGTTGAACCTGGCCGAGCGCCTGGGTGAGGCCAAACCTAGAGGACTGATCAAAGCGTATATCGAACAGCTGCCCTCGTACCGCTTCAATCCCAACAACCACCAGTCGGAACAGACGCTGTGAGTACATTAACTTTGCTAACCACCAGACGTCTGTGGGAACATGTAGCAGATCCCTCTAAGGGTATTTGAATCTCTGCCCCGCAGGTGCGTGGTGTGCATGTGTGACTTTGAGTCTCGCCAGCTTCTCAGAGTCCTGCCCTGCAACCACGAGTTCCACGCCAGGTGTGTCGACAGGTGGCTGAAGGTGAGTCGGGGCGTTCATGCAAAAACCGCTAAACCCGCCGCCGGGATTCGCCACGGGCGCCGCTTCTTTGGCGTTCCCCTGGTTTAAGCCCAGCGTAGAAGGTAGTTCCTGGGGTCACATGGGGAGGAGTTGGGGATGATTACGTGACCTGATTAGAACCGTAACCATGACACTGGGTTTAACGCCCCTACAATCGAATGCGACCGCAGAGGGTCAAAACGATGTCGGATTGAGGTGCTGGCCGCCGGGTCGACACCTCGGATGTGTCGGCAGGAGGAATTTGCCGTGTACAATAATCCGATTTCCCCCCCCCCCCCCCAGGCAAACAGAACGTGTCCCATCTGTCGAGCAGACGCCTCCGAGGTCCAGCGGGATTCCGAGTGACCTCTAACCTTTGACCCACCGGATCTCGGCTCAGCGCAGCCTCTCCAGATTCTAACCTTAACCAGTAGGGAGGAGCGTACTAAACTGACCTTGGATCAGGGTCCAGCGGCGACGTCCCCTGCCTTTTCTTCATGTTTAGGTTGGTAGTATTGAAACAAGTCAAGACTTCTTCTGAACGCTGAAAGGAGAATCCCTGCTGAAACTCAGACGGCAACGTTTCACCAACCAACCGAACAGAGGATATGAAAGTCCAAAGATGACAATGCTGTTGTTGTTGTTGTTGTTATTATTATTATTATTATTATTATTATTATTATTATTATGATGATCATGACAGATTTAAGATCCTGTTAAAGAAGTGTTTTCACTGGTAGGATATTTTGGTTCATGAAGTATTTTGTTTTGTTCACTCACCTTGTGTGTTGGATTGTGTGTTGGTCCGTGTGCACTAACATTCCAATGTGTTTGGTGGCGGGGTGTAACATGACACGGTGTGTGTACGCTTTTGTACTCCTACAAAACAAATCCAGGATATGTCAGCCTAGAGAACTGTAAAATGCTATCAGACAATGGGAGAACTGTGTGCATTTCTCCGTACAGTACTGTTCGGCACTGTACAGTGAACTGCACGCTCTGCACAGTATGTAGTGTACAGCACAGCATGGCACTGTACAGTACTGTGCTGCACTCCCTATACTGTACACCACTTTTCTCTTATCTTCTCTCCTAGCCATCTCAACTCTGATTGGTTAATTGTGTTCACTACGACAACAGGACGAATTTCACCAGGAAGGGGCTAACAGAGGAAAGAGGGAAGGCATGTTCCATAACTGCTGTCATAAGAGCGTCATGAGGCTGTATTCAACATGCACAGTGTCACCAGATATCTGGCTTAATTCTTGGTCTCCTACTGGCCTTCACCCGCTATCCTAATCAGTATTCTATGTAGACTTACGATAGCCTTATGGCAGCCTTATGACACGTAGCACTTTTGCGGTTTTGCCGGGCATCGACAGTGTCTCAAAAACAACACAATATAATACCTTCTCACCAGTTTCCAGTGTGGCCGATCAGCTCAGCGTTCAAAGTTGTTGGTCGTAACCACGGGAACCCGGGTTGAATGCCTCAGTATCCTGTTAGGTGTCAAAGGTCAGAGGTTATACTGCTGTGATGGCTTCCATTTTGTGTCATAGGATTACAGTGATTATATTGTCATTTCTCCTGCTTGGTATACAACAAGCAGTTACCTCATGTTCACTATTTATATACGCAGATACCAATATGGGATTTTCTGAATTTTGTTTTATCTACTTTGTTTGCTTTAAATTTTTCTAATATTTGTTGTTTTTGTCATTTTTGTTTCCTTTAAAAAAAGACAACTCATCATTTAATAACATGTTTGATTTCTCAATGTATGATATCTGTAACCAAAATAATTTGAAGGCTTGATATTGCAAATTTTTAACAAACATTTGTACATTTCTTATGAGAGTTATTACTAGTAAGGCGTTAGTAAATAGTGCAATGAGTTCTTATTTTTAATCCCCACCCCCCGTCTTGGATTTTAAAGGGTGGTTCTATAATAAATGTATAATGTCCTCTTCTAACTCTGTCTGCTTTCACATTTTTCCATGTTTAACTTTAATTGCTTTGTAAATTCATTGACCTTGTTTCTCTAGTACAAACTTTTTTTTAGATTAGATTCAACTTTGTCATTGAACAGTACAATTACAGTACAACGAAATGCAGTTAGCATCTAACCAGAAGTGCAAATAGAGGGCAGAGTTAAGTATATGTATATTACAATTGTAATGTGGAGATGTGCAAAGAAGGCAAATGCAGTACAAATGGCAATACTAAATGTGCAAGTAAGACAAATAGGAGGGCAGAAAGTTTACAGGTATTAAATATAGTGTATGTTACAAGTGGGATAATAGTTGTTCGGGTACAAAAGGCAAATTCTAAATGGCATTGAAGATGTGCAAACGAAGCAAATTGAAGGAGTGATGTATTAAGGTAGCATGTGCACCCGAGATGCAGAGGCAGCAACAATGAGGTCCCGAGGTAGACATGCGTGTGTAACAACTGTACAAATGCAGGCACGATGGCAATTCTAACCATGGAAAGAGGCAAATTGAATGTGCAAGGTGCATGTGCAACTGAAATGCAGGGATAGCAGCAGTGCGATTCCTGAGGTAAACACGTACCTGTAACAACTGAAAACTTCAATTATCAGACTTTGCAAGGCAGTGTCAGTAGTACAAGGGATTTTGACCAGTCCTATGGCAACAATGTGGGATAGCACTCTCTGTCCGCTACTGAGTCCTTGGGCTCGTTCAGCAATCTACACGTTACAGAACAACCTAAAAGTGTTAGGCATTAGTGTTAGGCGTTAGTCATTACCATTGATGGTGTTACAGTTTTTGTTACACTTTCTCACCTGTTTGTTTTTGAGCCTGCTCTATTTCACAACAACCCTGAACAACCTCCAGGCTATTAAACTAGGATTTTCATGGAGGCTGTCGACACATCCACAGATCGCTAGGAGGCAGTGGAACCACATACTTCAATCGGCAGACACTGTCGTTTCAGGAAAGGATCTAGGTGACTTTGACTGAGGGTTCATTATTGCTGCACGGATGGCAGGAACTTCAGTCACAAAGACTGCTCAACTGGTTGGTGTTTCAATAGGAACAGTGATCGATCTGCATTAAGATCTATGGTAAATAGGGTTAGAAGTTTTGATGCTTGTGAATTAGTGCGATATGTAAGGAAGAACAGAAGAGCAACTCTTTCCGCTGACTGAGAATGTCAATGCAGAGCGTGGTCAGACTGTGTCAGCAAGAACATTCCATCGAGAACTACAGAAAGGGATATTATAGTAGGGCTACAGTGCATAAACCCCTCATTACAAAGACAAATGCACATTTGAGGGTTCAGTGGTGCAAAAATCATAGACGCTGGTCTACAGAGATGTGGAAGAAGTGACATGGTCAGATGAGTCATCCTTCACCATATTCTCACCAAGTGGGTGAGTATGTGTGGCGTCCAAGAGAATGGTACAGGCCTGAATGCTTGACCCCTACAGAGAGGGAGTCTCCTGGCATAGTTTACTTCCACTTGTCCCCCAGAGGGAAAGGTCACTGCAAATCATTAAAGTTATTCTGATCACCTTTATCCTATGGTGAAACATTTCTATGCTGATGGGAGTGGTCTCTTCCAGGATGACAATGCCCCCCATGCCCAGGGCACGAGGGGTCACTGAATGGTTTGATGGTTTGAGTATGAAACCAATTAAATAACTATTTGAGATTTTGGACCAACGTGTTAGACAGCATACTCCACTACCACCATATCTTTAGGAAGAATGATGTTCCATCTCTTCGGTAGAGTTCCAGAGACTTGTAGATCCTATGCTAAGGTGCACTGAATCTGTTCTGGCAACTTGTGATGGCCCAACACCTTATTGAGACACTATGTTGGTTTTTCCTTTAATTTTGTCACCTGTCTGTAGGTAGGAACCATTGAGAATCTACCCAGACAAGACAATTTGGCAATTATGTTACTTCATGATTTTTGGAAGCATATTTGCAGTACGAAGGCAGTACATGCAGTTGATATATAAAGTGGATATTTTGGTAAGTGCCCCATGTATTTAAACAAAGGGAGATCAAAGTGAAGCATCAATTGGGCACTTGCTAATGTGCAGTTGTGCTCAAAGGTTTGCTTACCCTTGGATAATTGGTAATATACTGTATGTGCCATTTGTAAAGAAAACATGATTGAGCAGGCAAAACACGTCTTTTATTTCTTATGGGATTCACATTCAACTGTAGGTCATAACAGAATGGCACAATCATAAAACAATATATGTCAAAAAAGAAAAAAATGAACTGACCCCTGTTCAAAAGTCTGCATACCCTTAGTTCTTAATACTGTGTATTGCCCCCTTTAGCATCAGTGACAGCATGCAGTCTTTTGTAATAGTTGTCTATAAGGCTCCCAATTCTTGCAGGTGGTATAGCTGCCAATTTGTCTTGGCAAAATGCCTCCAGGTCATGCAAAGTTTTGGTCGCTTTGCATGAACTGCACGTTTGAGATGATCTCAGAGTGGCTCGATGATATTAAGGTCAGGAGACTGATGGCCACTCCAGAACCTTCACCTTTTTCTGCTGTAACCACTGGAGGGTCAAGTTGGCCTTGTGCTTAGGGTCATTGTCGTGCTGGAAAGTCCAAGAGCGTCCCATGCGCAGCTTTCGTGCAGAAGAATGCAAATTGTCTGCCACTACTTTCTGATAACATGCTGCATTCATCTTACCATCAATTTTCACAAGATTCCCCTTGCATCTAGAGCTCACACACCCCTAAGACATCAGTGAGCCACCACCATGCTTCACAGTGGGGATGGTATTCTGTTCACTATAGGCATTGTTGACCCCTCTTCAAACATAGCGCTTATGGTTGTGACCATAAAGCTCTATTTTGGTCTTGTCACTCCAAATTACAGAAGCTGTGAGGCGTGTCAAGGTGTTGTCGGACATATTGTAACCAGACTTTTTTGTGGCAATTGTGGGTAAAGGCATCTTTCTGGCAACGGTGCAGTAAAGGCTTCTTTCTGGCAACTCGACCATGCAGCTCATTTTTGTTCAAGTATTGTTGTATTGTGCTCCTTGAAACAACCATAACGTCTTTTTCCAGGGCCTGCCTGTATTTCTCCTGAGGTTACCTGTGGGTTTTTCTTTGTATCCCGAACAATTCTTCTGGCAATTTTGGCTAAAATCTTTCTTGGTCTACCTGACCTTGGCTTGGTATCAAGAGATCCTGAATTTTCCACTTCTTAATAAGTGATTGGACAGTACTGACTGGCATTTGCAAGGCTTTGGATATCTATTATATCCTTTTCCATCCTTATAAAGTTCCATTACCTTGTTACGCAGGTCTTTTGACAGTTCTTTTCTGCTCCCCATGGCTCAGTATCTAGCCTGCTCAGTGCATCCACGTGAGAGCCAACAAACTCATTGACTATTTATACACAGACACTAATTGCAATTTAAAAAGCCACAGGTGTGGGAAATTCACCTTTAATTGTCATTTTCACCTCTGTGTGTCACCTTGTGTGTCTGTAACAAGGCCAAACATTCAATGGTATATAAACTTTTGATCAGTGCCATTTGGGTGATTTCTGTTATCATTATGATTTAAAAAGGAGCCAAAACAACTATGTGATAATAAATGGCTTCATATGATCACTATCCTTAAATAAAAGACTGTTTTTTGCATGATCAGTCATTTTCAACATTTATACCAAAATTTTACAATTTCCGCCAGGGTATGCAAACTTATGAGCATCTCTACATTCTGTGTATTGACAGAATTACTGTGACAGTGAATTCAAATGTAACTCAGTTTGGGAAGTTTACATAAATTTAGTAATGTTAATGTTGATGGTTACTAGGTACAGTGCTTTTTTTATAGGAAACTTGAACATTATGAAATGTTTCCTAAAGGCCTATTTACATAAACAAGAGTTGTTGGGATGACGTACACTGCTGTGCAAGGACTTTATCGCGCCGCACAAGCAACACCTTGCCTTTTCGAAAATACGATTCAAAGAGGAAATTAGCATGTGTCCAACATTGGCATATAATTTCTCTCAGCACTCCCCTTTGCCATGAAAAGAGAATCATACCAAGCGTGTGTCGATGACAAATTCATATCATACCGTTTACATCGATCTAAGTAGTTTTGTGGAACAACGGGCAGCATTGTTTGAAAGTGATGATAACTAGCAGTTGGCCAACATTAGCTAGCTAGCTACAATTGGTCAAACTTATTTTAAATTATGTAAAGAAGATTTTAACCAACAAAATCTTGTTAAAATTCTTATATTAATGAACTGTACCTAACACAATTGAAACTAATGTACAAAATAGAAGAGACATCACACTCGATTCAACACACATTTGCACACTAACAGACAGACCAAATCTAAGCACATTGTGTTTTAGTTGTTTGTTTTGTGTTTTGAGCTGGTTCCTTAACTTGAAATTAGTCTATAGGCCAAGACAAATTCACAGTTCAGATTTTGTTAAATAGCTATTACAAATCGCTAGCAAAAAAAATCTGCATTTGAGCATGTTTTGAATGGCCAAAATCTTTATGTAACATCAAACCGACTATAGAGTTGATTTTTCAAGGTATTTGGATTATAGCTAAATATGAATGTGAATGCTGTTAATAAAGTTGGCTAGCATGCTTAACATAAACAATATTATCGACATTGATAAGTTTGAAAATGTCAAAAACTGATTCGTTTTCATGTTTCAGTACTAAAGTGTTGCAACTCGGCAACTAGGACGTCCACTTCCAGGTGGGAAAGACACATTCATTCATAATCATACTAACGGCAAGTGAAAACATGGATAACAATTGACACTCGTATAGAAACTGAAGTGAAAGTGAAAGGAAAAGCTGTGAGTGGTCTAAGCAGTAACAGAAGTTGTGATAACAAAAGTCGTTATAAATTACCATTAGGAAAGTGGAAAAAGAGCAAGGTTTAGGTATCTGCCCAGTGTTAAATCATTAGATTTAGGAGGCTCGTTTTGGGAAAGAATAATTTATCCCATTCTAGCACATAACCAAAGTTATTTTGGTTATGTGCCCAATGTATTAAGACAAGGTGTTTTGTTCCTGGCCACTGTGTTTCAAATGGGCTTTAGGATTTGACCTTATTGCAACAGAACCTAGTTTTTTCTTTGTCTTTATGCAGAATTCAACCGTTTCCTCCAGGAACGTGGTAGCCCATTATTCAGCCTATTGGTATCCCATTATTAGCCTATTATCCAGGTGTGTAACGATTATAATTCGATCAGAAAAGACGGCCACATTAAGGTGCAACATCTGTCTTTGATTTATTTTAACACAAATCTGCAACGTTCAATTAATGACGGCATCATATATAATAACACAACATCAACCAACAACCTAATGCTGTGCAAAAATGTTTAATTATTCATGTCTTTATCAGTGGAATAAAAATAAAACAACACAAACTGACATCAACCCCAAATTCCTATCAATTCCCCTTTCAACCTTATGCAATGCCTACTCCGAGGGTGTCTATGGCAATCTCCCTCTGCACTCCCACACTCCATCCTTATCCAAGATACAACTTTTTGGTCATGGAGCTCACCATGTGAATAGAGCGCCCTATGTCAGAATCCTCATCAGAATCACCAAATGCATTCTGGGAAGACAATTGGAGCTCACTCTGGCCAGGTCTGAGTACAGCGTTGTCGTGTTGGTACGCCTCCCTTCTATGATAATACCTCTGACCCAGCCGCTCGTTCACCTAAAAAAAAAAAAAAAAGATCCACAGGAGCGGGGTAAAACACACATGAAACCATCACCAACATCAGTGCGTTTGCATATATCTAAGACAATCTACACCAACTGCACAGACCTCCGTGAAGAGCTCAAACATATGGTGTTTAGATACGGAGTCCCGATTAAACACCTTGTCCATCTCTTCAAACAGTGGACTTCCGTTTTCTGGGTATCGGACGGCACGTTTGTCTGTGATTCAAAAAACGAACATCCCTTAGAAAATGACAACGGAATATGGGACAATATTGATGTAAAGGACCTAATGGACATAAAGAACAACCTTACAGGTGCTACAAAAATACAGTTAGCATGTGAAGAGCTTATACCTGTAGGCACTGCATATACTTCCATAAAAATACAGTCAGCATGTGAAGAGCTTATACCTGGAGGCACTGCATACACTTCCATGGAGTCCGACAGAGTGGGAAGCAACTTGCTCTGCAAAGGCTGAGGTACACCCCCATCTGTGTTGGGGTGCTCAGAAGAGTCATTCCCTGAAATAAAACCGGGGCGAAAAAAGAAAAGCAAAAGTAAATGTGCATATTGTACCAGTTGTGTGAAAAGTGAAACTTTCAAACCTTGAACGTATATGGAGAGGCACCTTTTCGGCAGGCTTGTACAATGAAAACCTTGGGTTTCTTCCGGAGGGCAGGACACTGGCGGTTGTCAAAAAGCTGATAGATTTCCTCTAATTCCATGTTCTCTCCACTATTAACTTTGATGTGGCCAAGTGAACCATGGGCCATTATCACAGTCATGAGCATGCTGGTGTCACCGTTGAGCCCGTCTCGAAATGACTTCAAAACACCAACTAATTCCTGAAATGAACGTAGAGCGTTAAACTCCAGTTTAAACTCCAATGCTCAAAATGTTGCTTCCTTTCAAATACTTTGGTAACCTACAAGTCTTAGGAATCAGACATGAATCCTAACTTGAAAATGTAAATTATTATTCAGACTGATGAAGACTACATACAAATTAAATAAATATAAATACGTAATTAGTAAAAATAAATAATGCAATCAGACTGATTATACATTATAAATAGCCTCCACTTACCCTTTTGGTTTTGAATGGAATCCAATCACCAAATTCGGGAAACTTATTCTCTTGACAGATCCTTTTAATTCTTTCGATATCATAAGCATCACCTGGTCTTTCCCCACCACGTATAATAATGGCGGCACGCCGACCACTTAAATCGTACTTACTCATTTTGCAATCCAAATTTAACGTCTTTTATCAAAACAACTCGCAGGCAAAGACACTGAACTATGTCAGAAGCCTAGCCGTCGAAATCTGACGACAATGAGTCCAAATTCTGTAACGTCTAATTAGTGGGCGTGTCAGTGGGTTGTGCTGTCCCTGAGGCTGTTACAATTGTTGTTTTTCGTGATAATGATGGTCTTATTGCGAATCAAGAATCATCTTATTTTTTGACGCCGGTTTACACGGTCTCCGACCAGACGTGAGTTTGATCGTAAGGATACGACAAAGATAATATTGATGAATACCAGCCCTGTCGTTGTATGATCATACGATCATTTTAAGATCAAATTTGATGGAGGGCCAATATGTGAAAGCTTGGAGAACCATAAAAAATAACATTGAAACCGAAAGTCTTAACACAAAATAAAAATGATAATACAATCCTTTACTGTAAATGCCTTGCTGACAGACAATTTTGAGATAAGGTTGGAGGAGGCGCTAAACAAGCTCAGAGGAAAGTACCAAATGAATTCCTTTTACGTTTGCCGTGATTGTAATATATTTGATTTCAGTTAAAAAAAACGAGTTTAGTTATTTGGTACTTACTGTAGGTTACCCTGGATACTAAATTATAAAACTTTAAAATGCAGATGTAAAAAATTATTCTTGCAAAGCATGATGAATATTAGTAACTCCACCCTAAATAAGACTTAATGTCTATCAATACCGTTAAGATTTTTCATAAACCTATCTTGTCACAAAACACATTTATATAGTACCTCTATAGCTGCTTAAACACCACAGTCTGGTTTTGAGTAAATATAATGGCATGTCTTTGGACTAAATAACACCTAATAACATCCCTGCAATGGGTTGTTAGACAAAATTAATTCTATTTATTCATTTTTTTCCCCAAAAACAGAATATTTAAAAGATTAAATATTTGTACTGGGAACACACCAACCTTGTCACGCCATCATATGTTACATTACTGTCAAGAAGAGCAGAACGACAACCTTTCATTTTAAAACTGAAAGGGAAAGCTGCTGATTGAAAGAGTTGTAGAGACAAATGTAAAACAATTAGAAAGTACCAACACTTTTCAGGTTTAAATGAAAGGAGACTAACCTTGAGTGGATTTTCTTTTGACAGAACACCTTTGTGAACAACATGGCAATGGTGAGTTGAATTTATTCCAAATTTATTCACTACATAAATCTGTATTCTATTTAACTACAGTAAAATGTCCATATCAAAAATGCCCACATTTTCCGACCAAAGATTTAATTCAGATATCAAAGCATTCTGCAAATTGAAATCTCTAAATATTAGCCACGCTGTATACTTCCAACCAAACTATTTAAAGAAGGTTGGTGTGACAACAACGAGATATGTTCACAGCCACTGTTACATTTTCTTCTCCAAATATATTATATACTCAGAATCTATTTCAAGTGTATTAACATGCCATTTGTTTATCACGTAAAAGTGGACCCATCGTAACACACCGAAATATACCTTTATTACTATTTTTACTATTGTTTAAACAGTACTTAAAACTTACTTTTTTAATAGGATTTAGTGTACTAAAGTAGAAAATAAGTGGTTACAAAATTCAACACTTTTTTGTCTTGGGATGCCATGAATTAAGAAATTTATATAGAGGTGCGAAGGGAATTATCAATGAATATACCGCAAACTTGAAATACTTCCACAGGTCTGCTGATACAGTAACTGTTTTGTTGTTTAACAGAGACCTGGAAGTTATGACATGAGTGGAGAACGCAGGGCCTTGATGCTGTGCGTTAGAGACCAGGAGAAGATGAAGGAAAAGAGATGCAGTTTTGAAGTTGACCATCAAACCATGAAGAAGTTTTTTAAGGAGTTTGGTTTCCAGTATCACATTGTGCTTGACAAAAATGTGAAGGTATTGTGATAAATAGTATTTCATTAAATTTTTTTTTTTTTTAAGATGTGTGTTTTTTACAACATGATTTGATTGACTGACAAATACCTGTATATATCCCCATTAAGGATATGACCCAGGCGGTAAAAGACTTCAGAGACAGCATCAAAAACAGCAAATGTGATATTAGCTGTGTGTTAGTGGTGACTTCATCTCATGGACACCGAGATGTCATAGTAGATGCTCAAAACTGTCGATTGCTAGTGAAGGATATAATTGAGCCATTTGGAGATGAGTTGTGCCCTAGAATCAAGGGAAAACCAAAGATCTTCATCATAGATTCCTGCAGGGGGGGTAAGTTTACACTTTTCCCAAAGGCCCACAGAAAATGTTTACCAGTGCACAAGTAGTTGACACTACATCTAGATCCTAGTATTAGCTAAAAAGACACTGGCCAATAACTGTCTCTGTTCTGAATGAAACATAATTAAACAGTGTTGTTTTATATTTTTTAATGTGCTTGAATGACAGCCAAACAGGCTAACAAGATGAAAGATGAACTTTGACATTTCTGTCCAGGAATGTCAACAAGATAAGCAGTGAAACTATGTGATCAGTTTTCACTATGAATTTCCTGTGCCAGCAACTCAGTCACAACACGTTGAGCGTAGTGCATAGAAAGAGCCAGATTACTGTTTCAAAGTTGACTGTCTTTCCATGTTTCCGTTTAAGGAAATCGCGACCATGGAGTTGATTTAAATTCGGCTGCTGATGATACACCATCAAATGCCACACCATCAAATGCCACAAACAAGTACAGGGCCAGTCGACTTCCACCCTGCATTAATGACATGCTAGTTGCATATGCAGCCATGACAGGTAATTGTACATCTGGAAATACTTTTGAAGAATGCTTAGTTCGTAAAATAATTATCTACATTTACCTGTAAATATAGGCATGTAGCTCATAACTTCCATACTGTAAGCTTTGTAGAGCTGATATAAAAAACAGATGCTGAATATTTGTTAACAGGTGTTGTAACGGTTCTGGAACAGAAAAGATAAAGCTCTTTTTGTTTATAGATTACACAGCCTGGATGAACAGCTCCGTGGGTTCATTCATGATTCACAACATCACTCAAGTGTTTTCCTCACATGATGCAGCCCAAGAACACATGTATGACTTGTTTGTGAAGGTACAGTATTTCTACATACATTAACTGGTTTCTTTTTTTAACAACATAAATATGATGATTAATTTCTCCTATGTTCACAATGACTAAAGTAACCGTAACACTGTCGTGGACATCTGAGGCACTTTTAAAAAGGGCAGTTTGGAAAACCCCAATCTGACACAAATGACTTCTTTCCTTTACTGATCATGCTTCAATTTGTGAACCTGCAGGCCAACGCAAAGGTGGTGGAGGAAACCATACAACGCAAAGATGATAAAGGGAAGCAAAATATTAAAATCATTATGACAATGGAATCCACACTTAGGAAACTTATTTACTTGGGATGTAAAACTCATACTGGCATGGAAATATAATCACACCTTCCAAGTCTTTTTAAGAATGGGTTGCATTCTTCACCGGGCTTCATTGGTGGTGAAAGGCGTGACTTTAGCATGTTCAGGTGTTGACACAGTAACAGTACATTCCCCAGTCTGTCCTATCTTATTCCATCACTCAGGGAAAGTTTTTTCATAAATTTGTGTTAACTTCTGTTTTTTTTTCTGTTACTTACACTATCATTGAACTAAAACAAACAAATATATCAATCTACATGTGTCCTGTTGGTGAATTGATTATTTTGAATATATATTTTAACTATGTTGATGTTAATAGTCATACCGTCCAGAGGGACGTACAGGCAATATGGGAACATTTTTTACCTTTGAACCTTTGAACAATCAAACATTTTTGCTTACGGGAGGAGAGGGGACAATGAGCCAACTGTGTCCAGAACATCAGGGTTAACAAGCATACTCTCATGATAACTGGGTTCTTTAGTGATCAAAGATTCAAAGTCCCCTTTTTACATCCCATCTGAAAGCAGAATATGCAGGGCAATGTCCCATTCACTGGCCTGGGGCATTGGGGTTGGTCTTCAGTCTAGCAGCCCATTGGGAGGCCACCTACAGCCGAACTCACAGGCAAGCCAGCCGTGGGAGGCAGTGGGGACAACAGGTGTAGACTTTAACGTGTAACACTTTCTTGTATTCAGTGTAATTTGTGATTTTTGATTTACAATTAAATAACTTTAAAGCAGCTTAATGTTATAACAATTAAATGTCGTGTTGATACATTTTAACCTACTCATTTCACACAAAGCTTCTCTGAGTACCTCCAGGATGTACTAAGAGTTTTACTGTAAGCGATGACATGAGGAAGGTTTAGGTACCTGCCCAGTGTTAAATAATCAAAAAAATGTGCTGTGGCCCATCACTTCTAAAAATAGAAGTGAAATATACTTCCTTGCAAAATGTTTTTTTTTTACTCCACCACCATCATCAAAACCCCAAATAAGGGACTATCTTCAGAACGAATGGTGTCCCATCCCTCCAGTAGAGTTCCAAATACGTGTAGAACTACGACAAGGTGCAATTATGCTGTTCTGGCAACTCGTGGTGGCCCAACACCTTACTGAGACACTTCATGTTGGTTTTTTCCTTTAATTTTGTCACTGGTCAGGCAAGACAATTTTGTAATCATGTTAGTTCACAATTTTTGGAAGGATATTTGTAGTGTGAAGGCAGTACGTATAGATGATATATAAAGTGGATATTTTGGTAAGTGTCCCACGTATTTAAACAATGGGAGCTGCGAGGCATCAATTGGGCTGATGTAATGATAATGTATTTTGGTTTACAGTTTGCAGAGCTGGTTAAGAGAAAATTGCATTTGTGCTTTCTGAGCAGAAAAGAACACAATCAATCCCACCCTCTCATATAGGCTACTGGTGCAGGTTTACACCCAGTATACACCGATCAGCCATAACATTATGACCATCTGCCAAATATTGTGTAAGTCCCCCATTTGCTGCCAAAACAACCCTGACCCATCAAGGCATGGACTCCACTAGACCTCTGAAGGTGTGCTGTGGTATCTGGCACCAAGACGTTAGCAGCAGATCCTTTCAGTCCTGTAAGTTGCGAGGTGGGGCCTCCATGGATCGGACTTGTCGTCCACCACATCCCACAGATGCTCGATTGGACTGAGATCTGGTCAACACCTTGAACCCGTTGTTGTGTTCAAACCATTCCTGAACCATTTTTGCTTTGTGGCAGGGTGCATTAGCCTGCTGAAAGAGGCCAATGCCATCAGGGAATACCGTTGCCATGAAAGGGTGCACATGGTCTGCGACAATGTTTGGGTAGGTAGTACGTGTCAAAGTAACATCCACATGAATGGCAGGACCCAAGGTTTCCCAGCAGAACATTGCCAAAAAGCATCACACTGCCTTCGCCGGCTTGCCTTCTTCCCATAGTGCATCCTGGTGTCATGGGTTCTCCAGGTAAGCGACACACACACACCCGGCCATCCACGTGATGTAAAATAAAACGTGATTCATCAGACCAGGCCACCTTCTTCCATTGCTTAGTGGTCCAGTTTTGATGCTCACGTGCCCATTGTAGGCGCTTTTGGCAGTGGACAGGGGTCAACATGGGCACCCCGACTGGTCTGTGGCTACTCAGCCCCATACGCAACAAACTGCGATGCACTGTGTGTTCTGACTCCTTTCTATCAGCACCTGCATTAACTTTTTCAGCAATTTGAGCTACAGTAGCTCGTCTGTTGGATCGGACCACACGGGCCAGCCTTCGCTCCCCTCGTGCATCAATGAGTTTTGACCACCCATGACCCTGTCGCCGATTCACCGCTTCTCCTTGGACCACTTTTGATAAGTACTGACCACTGCAGAACACCCCACAAGGGCTGCAGTCGTCTAGCCATCACAATTTGGCCCTTGTCAAAGTCATTCAGATCAATCAAATGTATTTATAAAGCCCTTTTTACATCAGCAGTTGTCACAAAGTGCTTTTACAAAACACCCGGCCTTAAACCCCAAGGAGCAAACAACAGTAGTGTTGAATTTCAGTGGCTAGGAAAAACTCCCTAAGAAGGCCGAAAATTAGGAAGAAACCTAGAGAGGAACCAGGCTCAGAGGGGTGACCAATCCTCTACTGGCTGTGCCGGGTGAACATATTAAGAGTACAAATTGTAATAATTAATAAATGCATGTGGGCTGAGTCCAGAGTCTATTTAAACTTAGTCCAGGTCGGGAAGCATGACCAGATGGACAAGGACAGGGACAACACGGGGGGGGTGGGGGTGTCAGCAGAGTGGCAGCTGGAATCGTCAGGTATCGTCTTGATCTGCAACACAACCAGGAGGACTTAGGACAGGGACAGCAAAGGGTCTTTCAAGCCTGGTACTCCTCAGGTGTGGGCCAGGACCTCATGTCCTCCTAAGTTTAAAACGGCAGGAGACAGGTGAAACTGTGGCCCTATCCGGGGGAGACCCCGGACAGGGCCCAACAGGCAGGAAATCAATCCACCCACATTGCCAAGCATCAACCAAAGGGACACCCACCAACCGCAACCACCCTGAATGAGGGCCGAGTATTGCAACCACCCTGAATGAGGGCCGAGTATTGCCAGCAGAGTACAGCCCAATTGCACAAGTGCGTAAGATCCTTACGCTTGCCCATTTTTCCTGCTTCTAACACATGAACTTTGAGGACAGAATGCTCACTTGCTGCCTAACAAATCCCACCCACTGACAGGTGCCATGATAACAAGATTATCAGTGTTATTCACTTCACCTGTCAGTGGTTATGATGTTTTGGCTGATCGGTGTAGCTTACAATTTTCCTGTAGGCCTGTATGCAGTTTACCCCATCCCTAATTTCACGATGGGGTCTTGTGACAATTCTTCTGTACACAAATGTCTTTGTGGTTTACTGGTACTTTCCGTGGACAAGCCTCTCTGAAAATGTATCAAAACAAAACTCAATGAAGCTTTCAGTTTCCATTCTGTCTGGCGACCGATAGAGATTAGTGACACAGTTCATGCCAGTATATGAACATTTATGAGACTGTATAGTGTAGTTACTCCTAGTTGTTGTTGAATCTTTTGTCTTAACCACTTTGAGTTTGGTCTACTACCAGATGGATAGATATAATATAACAAAGGATCAAAGAGCCCTGCTGCTTTGTGACTTAGAGAGAGAGGGGGTGACACATGACATCAGACGATTGGAAACAGTCTTTAAAAAATGCGGGTTTCATGTCACTAGAGTTAACGTCCGCACTAAAACGGTAAGTTTGATTTTAGCATTATTTAAAACGGTCTATTTTTCCATAAATTGGGTAAGAGTCTATTTTGTCTAGTTGCATGAAAATATGAGTGTTATGTAGGCAATGATAGGGCACAGGACAACTATGTGCTAATTGTTTTACTGAATTGTACTCTGTGGTACAATTCTGTGCCCCCTCTTCAAATTTACCTTGTACGTTGTACAGTTGGTGCCGGCTCTAGCATTTTGGGGGCCCTAAGCAAAATGTCTCCCCTATTGGTCGGGGGCACCCTAGCAGTCGGAGGCCCCCTAGTGGTCGGGGCTCTAAGCGCCCACTTACGCCTGGAGCCGGCCCTGTGTACGGTAGTTTGTTGTTAGCCTGTAAATGTTTTATCAGAAAATATTTTACACAAATATATATTTATTGTTTTCTTCAAATTTTACTTATTTGATTGGAAACAAGCCTCTGCTCCTCTCGGTGAAGGCAGCATTTGGTTTAAACAAGTAGTCCACAGTCAAGACTAAGTCAAAAATGTTTCACTCTTGAGACTGTGTGGAAATAAACCATAATTATTAAATATTCATTAACAGATCAACAGTGAGGAGCCTTGTTTTTTATCCAGGCTGTATTATCAACATACAGGTACATTATACAAGCCAGGTCCCATTTTGGTAAGAGTGTGCAATCCCCCCCTAAAAGGAAGGCTGTGTTCACACCACTAAACCTGAGACAATGCTGAGGATTCACTTTCCGTTTCATATTAATTAAACCCTAAACTAATTACAATGGTTGCCAAACTGGTTTCATGGTGAAATTGTCCATTTAAGGAAACTGACATTGTCCATGTCAGTTTCCTTAAATGGAACTTGTGTGAAACTCATGAAATATTACGTGTGTTTGCAGTGTAACGATTCTGCCATTTTACCTTGTTTCTTCATAAATGTTTTTTTATCCGCGATAACAGCTAATTTAAAATGCTCATTTAGAGCATAGTGCCTGAATTTAGAGTATTTATAAAAATTATTTTTGAAACAAGTTTTTGGCAATATATCCCTTATACAGTTGTGCTCAAAAGTTTGCATACCCTTGGAGAATTGGTAATATATGTACCATTTGTAAAGAAAACATGAGTTAGTAGGCAAAACACGTCTTTTATTTCTTATGGGATTCACAATCAGCTGTAGGTCATAACAGAATGGCACAATCATAAAACAAAACATGGCAATGAAGAAAAAAAATGAAATGACCCCTGTTCAAAAGTCTGTATACCCTTAGTTCTTAATACTGTGTATTGCCCCCTTTCGCATCAATGACAGCGTGCAGTCTTTTGTAATAGTTGTCTATGAGGCCCTGAATTCTTGCAGGTGGTATAGCTGCCCATTCATCTTGGCAAAATTCCTCCAGGTCATGCAAAGTCTGATCATCTTTCATGAACCGCATGTTTGAGATCTCCTCAGAGTGGCTCGATGATATTAAGGTCAGGAGACTGTGATGGACACTCTAGAACCTTCACCTTTTTCTGCTGTAACCACAGGTGGGTCAACTTGGCCGTGTGCTTAGGGTCATTGTCATGCTGGAAAGTCCAAGAGCGTCCCATGCTCAGCTTTCATGCAGAAGAATGCAAATTGTCTGCCAGTATTTTCAGATATGCTGCATTCATCTTGCCATCAATTTTCACATAATTCCCCATGCCTTTAGAGCTCACATACCCCCAAAACATCAGTGAGCCAACACCACGCTTCACAGTGGGGATGGTATTCTGTTCACTATAGGCCTTGTTGACCCCTCTCCAAACATAGTGCTTATGGTTGTGACCATAAAGCTCTATTTTGGTCTCGTCACTCCAAATTACAGTGTGCCAGAAGCTGTGAGGCGTGTCAAGGTGTTGTTGGGCATATTGTAACCAGGCGTTTTTGTGGCACTGGCGCAGTAAAGGCTTCTTTCTGGCAACTCGACCATGCAGCTCATTTATGTTCAATTACCGTTGTATTGTGCTCAACCACAACCACACTGTCTTTTTCCAGAGCAGCCTGTATTTCTCCTAAGGTGACATGTGGGTTTTTATTTGTATCCTGAACAATTCTTCTGGCTGAAATCTTTCTTGGTCTACCTGACCTTGGCTTGGTATCAAGAGATCCCCAAAATTTCCATTTCTTAATAAATGACTGAACAGTACTGACTCGCATTTGCAAGGCTTTGGATATCATTTTATATCCTTTTCCATCTTTATAAAGTTCCATTACAATGTTACGCAGGTCTTTTGACAGTTCTTTTCTGCTCCCCATGGCTCAGTATCTAGCCTGCTCAGTGCATCCACGTGAGAGCTAACAAACTCATTGACTATTTATACACAGACACTAATTGCAATTTAAAAAGCCACAGATGTGGGAAATTCAACTTTAACTGCCATTTTAACCTGTGTGTGTCACCTTGTGTGTCTGTAACAAGACCAAACATTCAAGGGTATGTAAACTTTTGATCAAGGCCATTTGTGTGATTTCTGTTATCATTATGATTTAAAAAGGAGCCAAACAACTATGTGATAATAAATGGCTTTATATATTCACTATCCTTAAATAAGAGAGTTTTTTTGCATGATCAGTCATATTTTTAAAATCAATGCCAAAATGTCACCATTTCTGCCAGGGTATGAAAACTTATGAGCACAACTGTAGTTTTATATCTGTCAAGTCAGTCTAACTTAAACAAGCCATGTACCTCAACAGGCAACTCTAAGTTTACACACTCATGATCATTCAATAATTCTACATGTTCCTTCTAATTCATTTCAGAACGTGATGACTGATCTGAAGACATTTCGAAATAAACTGTCACCTGACGTTAGCGGTCTCGCGGTGGTGATTGTGGCCCACGGCAGACTTGGACACATCAAGGTGTCAGATGGGGAGATAAAACTGGAAGAAATCTTCCAGCTTTTCAGTAACCGTGCTTGTCCCGCGCTCCGCAAGAAACCCAAGCTTTTTGTTGTGCAAGCCTGTAGGGGAGGTACGTATGTAACATAGGCCAATGCCAAAGGTTGTTTTGTCACATGTTTAACAATTATGAAAAATTGGCAATTTTTTCAAACACATTGATCAAACAAACAGCATAGGCCGGAAAAGGTTTGTGAACTTCTGGCATAATTACTTATTTCAAAGTGGAAAACTGTCCAGTAAATTATTTCAAAGCGGAAAGTCAGGTGTTCCATTCAATGACATGACAGTCAGGTGTGGGTTAGAGGTGCCCTGATGTTTGAAATATTTATTTGGCCTTCTAAGCAGGATTGCAAATAAAAAGCACTCAGACTGGCCCATAAAAAGAAAATATTAAGATGGGCAAAAGAACACAGACACTGGACAGAGGAAGACGGGGAAAAAAAGTGTTATGGACAGATTAATCAAAATTTGAGGTGTTTGGATCACAAAGAACATTTGTGAGACGCAGACCAAATGATAAGATGCTAGAGGAGTGCTTGACGCCATCTGTCAAGCATGGTGGAGGCAATGTGATGGTCTGGGGGTGCTTTGGTGGTGGTAAAGTGGTAGATTTGTACAGGGTAAAAGGGATCATTAAGAAGGGAGGCTATCACTTTTGCAACACCATGTGATACCCTGTGGTCGATGCTTGATTGGAGCCAATTTCCTCCTACAATAGGACCATGACCCAAAGCACAACTCCAAACTATACAAGAACTATTTAGGGAAGAAGCAGTCAGCTGGTATTCTGCCTATAATGGAGTGGCCAGCACAGTCACCAGATCTCAACCCTAATGAGCTGTTGTGGGAGCAGCTTTACCCTACAGTACGTTAGAAGTACCCATCAAGCCAATCCAACTTGTGGGAGGTGTTTCAGGAAGCATGGGTTGAAGTCTCTTCAGATTACCTCAACAAATTGACAACTAGAATGTCAAAGGTCTGCAAGGCTGTAATTGCTGCAAATGGAGGATTCTTTAGTGAAAGCAAAGTTTGAAGGACACAATAATTATTTCAATTAAAAATAATTATTTCTAACCTTGTCAATGACTAAATTTCCTCTTCAAACTCATTTAATATATTTTTTCATGGAAAACAAGGAAAATGTCTAAGTGACCCAAAAATGTTAAACGGTAGTGTATGTATCTCAACTGCATGCATATATGCTTTTCTCTCCAGTGTCTGAGCATGCTCAACACCCTAACATAGATGGAGGTGGACAGGGTCAACCTTGGAGAAACACTCTCCTTCCCACTGAGTCTGACGTCATGGTGGTATATGCCGTACATCCAGGTATAAATTTCTTTCTATAGCAAGGCAGTTGGTAGATCATGCACTACCTACTGTGTGTACAGTTTGTCCTCTCCTTTTGGGCATTCATTTTCCTTGGGAAATGACATTTACTTTATCATACACAGGCAAGCTAGCTGTTAGACACGCTGATTCTGGATGCCCACTCTTTGAGGAGATGGAGAAGGTGTTTGAGGACTTGGGATCGTCCCAGCATATGTATGAGCTCTTCACTGAGGTCAGGAATCTGCTCCATCGAAACAACTAAAATATTTCTTCTTATTCTGGTGTACAGTGGTTATATTCTCTTCTCGCTGTGATTTTTTTGTGATTTTTTTATCTCAGGTAAATGAAAGGCTAAAGCTTAACGAAAGAAGTAAAAGGTATGGAATCAGCTTTGACAGGAAGGCGACACATAAGGAGACCAGGATAATCCAGGAGTGTGACATAGGGCGCTCTCTCCATATTGAGTTCTCTTACCAAAAAGTGGTACCTTACAGAGAAAGAGTCATTGTTTAAAAAGATAAAATATATAATAAAATTGATAGAGAAAATTGTAAAATCTCTTAAAGATATACATAAAGCATTGCGTTTTCTTTTGTCGATGACAGGTACAAGAATTTAAAATCATACTGCATAATATTCAGTTCATATCACTATTTAATTATTATCCATGTCAATAAATTTGGTCCACCTAAATTTAAAAAAAACATTTAAACCAGTGCTTGACTTCGGCCCGGAACGGTCCGGTACAATGTTCCGGTACTTCTAATTTAAGGCAAAAAGAGTCGCCTGGGACTTCTGGGATAGGCAACTTTATTGGAACCAGCCTTATTAAAACATACTTTTTGATGAACATAGTCTAATGTGTGATTTGTCAGTTCCTGCACTTATTTTATCCCAAGTCAAGCACTGATTTAAACACTTCTGTTTTTGTCATAAGACTGTTATTTCTGCTCATATTAAAAAATTGTATTAAGTCAATTTAGTATATCTCAAGAAAAATAACCCTTAGTGTTTTATATTTACATAAATCTTTCAGAAACTGTGCAAACAAGTGTGTTTGGTAGCTACCGCACGCCTTGGCTGTGCATGTGGGATGTGTGTATGTTGTTGTATAGCTATGTGCATTTTTCTAAGTATGTTGTTCTGTACATACATTATATATTTGTGTTTATATATACACACATTCAATCTTATTTTTTGTACACTTTTTAAAATAAATTTAATTGCAGAGTTAAGTATATGCGCATGCTTATGTGCTGTGTTTCTACATTATATACAGGTTTTTAGCATCTCTACATTCTGTGTATTGACAGAATTACTGGGACAGTGAATTCAAATGTAACCCACTTTGGGAAGTTTACAAAATTGAATAATGTTAATGATAATGTTGATGGTTACTAAGTGCAGTGCTTTTTTTATAGGAAACTTGAACATTATTAAATGTTTCCTAAAGGCCTATTTACATAAACAAGAGTTATTGGGATGACGTACACTGCTGTGCAAGGACTTTATCGCGCCGCACAAGCAGCACCTTGCCTTTTCCAAAATACGATTCAAAGAGAAAACTAGCATGTGTCCAACATTGGCATATAATTTCTCTCAGCACTCCCCTTTGCCATGAAAAGAGAATCAAACCAAGCGTGTGTCGATGACAAAGTCATATCATACCGTTTACATCGATCTAAGTAGTTTTGTGGAACAACAGGCAGCATTAAGTTTGAAAGTGATGATAACTAGAAGTTGGCCAACATTAGCTAGCTAGCTACAATTGGTCAAACTTATTTTAAATTATGTAAAGAAGATTTTAACCAACAAAATATTGTTAAAATTCTTATATTAATGAACTGTACTTAACACAATTGAAACTAATGTACAAAATAGAAGAGACATCACACTCGATTCAACACACATTTGCACACTAACAGACCAAATCTAAGCACATTGTGTTTTAGTTGTTTGTTTTGTGTTTTGACTGTTTTGAGCTGGTTCCTTAACTTGAAATTAGTCTATAGGCCAAGACAAACTAATTCACAGTTCAGATTTTGTTAAATAGCTATTACAAATCGCTAGCAAAAAAAATCTGCATTTGAGCATGTTTTGAATGGCCAAAATCTTTATGTAACATCAAACCGACTATAGAGTTGATTTTTCAAGGTATTTGGATTATGGCTAAATATGATAGTGAATGCTGTTAATAAAGTTGGCTAGCATGCTTAACATAAACAATATTATCGACATTGATAAGTTTGAAAATGTCAAAAACTGATTTGTTTTCATGTTTCAGTACTAAAGTGTTGCAACTCGGCAACTAGGACGTCCACTTCCAGGTGGGAAAGACACATTCATTCATAATCATACTAACGGAAAGTGAAAACATGGATAACAATTAACACTCATATAGAAACTGAATTGAAAGTGAAAGGAAAAGCTGTGAGTGGTCTAAGCAGTGACAGAAGTTGTGATAACAAAAGTCGTTATAAATTACCATTAGGAAAGTGGAAGAAGAGGAAGGTTTAGATATCTGCGCAGTGTTAAATCATTTTTAAAGGTTGTTTAAAATGAGGGAAAAAAATGTGCTGTGGCACATTAAATATGTCCTTCCAAAACGTTTTTTTTAATGTAGCATGTTAAAAAACAAAACAACTTTGTTTAGGTCATAAACAACACTCACTGAAGTAGTCTGCAAAGGACGCACAGAGCTGTAAAAATGTAATTATCAACCCCTTTTTAACATTTTAGCATATTTTCGTGTATGTTTTCAGATCTTGTAGATCAGATCTACAAAAATCTAATATGAACTTACATGCAGGAACAAATAAGTATTACAAATATATATTTATTTAATGAACAATGTTATGCAACAACCAATTGCCCCCATTTAAAAACTGCATTTTTGTCCAACTACAAAAAGGTAATAACTAACGTACAATAACTAACGTAAATAACTGAACCCCCCCACCCCGTGTGTGTGTAACGTCTGACAACAGAAACCTCAGTAATAGTAAATGCATCTTATTCAATGAGTAAGTTACCAGTAAGCATCCATGTGCAAACGTCTGGGCCCCACACTCATCATTCAGATTATGTACACACTGATTGATCCCTGCTAGCTAATCAGAGACAACCGAGGAGGCGGGAATTCAGTCAAATGATTGCATCTAGCCTGAGCAGAGACACCCACCAAATTATCTTTGATAATGTAACAATGCCAGTACAGCACACGTGGATCTGAGATAATGCATTTACATTTCAGTCACTAAGCAGACGTCGTTACACAGAGTGACTTCAAGTTGTCAGTCAACGGGTGTTTTGGACCGGGAAGGGAGACCCGGTTCGCAGCCTAGACAGGCCGATCAATCAAACTAAACACTTCAGTTAGATAGTAACTGAATCCACATGGAATACTGGCCCGCCGTTCAGAGATAAGAGAGCCTTAGAGGATGAAGTCTTTCCAAACACTTATTTGTGGTGTGTGGGGCCAGAAGAAGCAAATGAAAAGACCCTCTGTGTTTTGAATCTCTATAACAGAATGAACACGCTGCCTACGAGCGCCTCCTTCGCTAGTAAATGTAAGTCTCACCTCATCGGACAACAGTGTTGTTGTAATATCTATAAAAGGTTTGTTAGATTGGACTGTTAAATATCTTACAAATACGCAAAAAGAAATTTCAACAAATGTATGCACTGACTGTAAATACATGAGTCTGCTAAATTTATAAAATTTATAAAAGCTTTTTTCAATAAATTAAGACGGACAGTATACAATAAATACAGTAATATCTGAAAATTACAGTAAACTACACTACACCATAAGACTGTACTATAGCACAAAATACAACAATACTAAACACTACAGTCAATACTACACACATACAGTAATACATGTGAATGATTAGATTATATTTTTATACCTGCCAGTGAGTGTACTTTTATATGTTAAAACTTGTTTTCTTGACTGAATCCGGATTTCTTTATTGACCACTTGAAATACATACACATACATTTAAAATTCCCTTTGCATTACCAGCTTTTCTGCTCTCTCCTGCTGCAGTTCTGAGGAAACTTGTCTCCAGTGAACTAAAGAAAAAGGAGGATGAGAAGGGGGTGAAGGACATGTACAAGAGAGAGATGGAAAGAATGAGACAGAGACATGTGGAGGAGCTGAGGAGAGTGAGGGAGAGGAGGAGAGAGAGGGAGGAGGAGGTGAGGCGAGAAATGGAAGAGGTAGTGAGGAGAGAAAGGGAAGAGAATGACAGGAGGGAGACTAAAAGGAGGATTCAGGAGCAGGTGAGAGAGATGGAGATCGAAATGAGGGAGGGAGAGAGGAGGGAGGTGCTTCTAAAGACTCTGGACAAGAAGGAGAGAGAGATAAAGGAGGAGAGAGAGAAAACAGAAGCTCTCCAAAAGGAACTGATGTCCCTCACTCGGACCATAGAAGAACACAAAGAGGAGGAGACAGATTTGGATAGAGATAAAGGCGAAAACCAATTGTTGGCCCTTACCCAGACCATTAAAGCACTGAAACTGAGGGAGGAGGAGAAAGACAAAAAGATGGAAGAGGAACGAGATGAAAGACAAATGCAACTGTTGGCCCTCACCAGGATGAAGAAAGAACAGGCTGTGAGGGAGGAGATAATGAAGAGCGAGATCATGCAAGAGATGAAAAAAAGAGCAGCTCTCCAAAAGGAACTGATGACCCTCACCCAGACCATAGAAGAACAAAAAGAGAGGGAGGAGAATAAGGACAGAGAGTTACAGGAGGAGAGAGAGAAAAGCGAAGCTCTCAAAAACGAAGTGTTGTCCCTCAACCGGAAGATGGAAGAAGAGAGAGTGGGGAAGGAGTGGATGGAGAGAAGGATAAGGAAGGAAAGACAGAAGAGAGAAGTACAAGTGATGATCCACGTACGGAAAATTAAAAAGCTGGAGGAGAGAGAGGAGCTACTGATCCCCATGCTGAGGAAGATGGCAGAACGGGAGATGATGATCTGGAGGGACATGAAGGAAATTCAAATGGACATATGCAGGTCATTCAAATTAAATACATAATATACACAGTGTAAGCCTGAAAATTGTTGTAGGTAGTTTCTCACGTTTGTGTTAGCGCATTGACTGGTATCCTATGGCAACAACTAACGCTAGACTTAGCTTCCAAGATGTGGCCCTATCCTGCTTTGGAGTTGTATACAGGACTATAGCATTAGAATTCCCTTTTTTTTTTACCGGTTTATTTGCGGTTTATTCATATTGCCCTCTGCAGATGGTGAAGGAAACCTTATGTGCTTCACATGAGGAAGAAAATCAGTGGAAATGGGTAAGAAATTATCATTGTTGAAGCCACTTCGAAGAAGTGTGTTAACTAGGCGAAGGCGATGGAACGGATCTGGGTCAATGCAAGGCTGGGATAAGCATCTAGCTCTGCGAACTGAGAAGAAATTACACATTACATTTGATGCCTGGTTTTGTCTATGGAACGTGTTGATTTAATCACAAGTTTTTGTGTATTTGTATTTCAGAAAGCACCGTTTGATTGACTTCCACAGAGAACGACCACCGTCAATGAGAGGAATATTCAAATGTGTCTTTCCCTGTTGGCTGTTCACAGAATTTTAAACATTCTCCTCAAAAACACTGTTGTATTATGTATTATTTCCCTTAATAAATCAAACTGATCGTGGCAATTAAGACAACAACACATTATTTCTACCATCTTGTTCCATTAATTTCGATGGCAGAATGCAGGTATTGAACATTCTTACACCCACCCTCAGATAAGGGACTAATAGTAATGCATGTTTCATTTTAGATTACATTGCATTATTCAAATGTTACCACTAGAGAGCAGTTTTAAATCAATGAATGGCAACAGGGTTTGAGGTTTGTTTGAAAGAAACTTACAAAAAAAGTATGCATGCAGCAGAACTCCTGCAGGTATTGACCATGTTTCTTTAAACCTCTTGTTTTAGTTACACCTAAAAAAAAAGTGTCAACATAATTTGCAGAATGAATACTGCCCTGTTGGAAGCATGAGGACTGTTAAACAGAGTACAAATTGATGTGACTACAGCTTATTCAAATAATGCATTGAACAAATCACCTTTCTTCCAAAATAAGACATTATTATCTGTCAAGGAATGACAAGTCATTATTGTTTGTAGATCACCGGTCCGTCAAAATTGACCAATGACACTGCAGTTTTGATCCTCTCGAGCACGATTAATGGCTATGCATCATGAAAGACACTTTATCAACAAGAAGGACATGTTGATATATGAGAAAGAACAACTCTAGGGCGATTTCATGGACACAGATTAAGACTATCCTGGGTCTAAATGTAAGTAGTCCTAGACCAGGCTTAATCTGTGTCTGCGATAATCTCACTAAGTGACTAATAAAAGGCCTACTCATTTGTGTTACAGACATCAGAGAGTCTATTCTGATTGATTTCTAAATAGTGATTAATGGCTGTTGATCAGGTCAGAGTGTTATAATGACTTTATACTGTGGTTATGTCTAACCCAAATACTGGAGACAATTAACTCTGACCTTTGATGGGAAAAGAAAACATCCTTATTAGTCACTAAAGAGAGATCAGTAGATCAGGGGTATATATATATATATATATATATATATATATATATATATATACACACACACACACACAGATTATTGTTAATTTAAGAAATGTTTGGCCAAACAGAAGCAAACAATGAAATTCGTAAAGACCCATCTGAATTCTATCCAACTTCAAATTTATTTGACAAAATGCCCCCTCCTTAATTTGTTCTGACTGTTGTTTTTTTTTTTACAAAATGCTCCCTCCCCAGACCCTCCCCTGGTCTGACTGGTTTGTTTGTCAAAGCTTTTTGCAGCTGAAGGTTTTGTTTGGCAGAATGAATACACCCTTGGGATTGACTCATTTTCATTTTAGGCTGTGCTTGATTGGGTTTTACCTCTTGCAATGGAATCAAAAAGTTTCAAAGAGGGCAAATCCTGCCCTGTAGACAATCCAGATAAATCAACACATTTCAGCTAGTATTTGAACCAATGAAGACAGTCAGCCCACCGTTTGGGAGATAAGAGATTCCCTCAGGGGTTGAAGACCATCCAACCATGAAGAGGCGATGTGTGGGGTTAGAAGCAGCACGCTAAGACAACCTCAGTGTCTGGAGTATCTGGTCCATAACCAACATGCTGTCTACTTTGGCCTCCGTCACCACTAAAGGTGAGTTCCACGCCTAATGTAAAAATATGTAAGATATGGACGTTTGACTGTCAAGATTCTGGTGGGAGATGAGCACATGATCTGGATGTTGTTAGACAGGGAAGATTTGCAATTATAACATTGTGACCTGTCAGGGACTCACAGATATACAGTGAATATTTTCATAATCCTGCCTAATCAATCTTAAGTAACCCCATAATCTGAATAACATTAAATGTATATATCAGTTTAAGCCTTATTTCCAAAAGGGACAGGTACATACCCTCACCAGGTACATATTTTGGGGGAAAAAACTCACAGAAAACATACAAACTTTCATAAATGTTTTCGTTCATATTAGGTATAACTGTTTCCCATTCAGACGTCTATATGTACCAATGTACAAAGCAGTTTTCTTCACTCAAGATAAATGTTAGGCGTATTCTGATAGGATGTTATACTCATGCTAAATGTTAGGCGTATTCTGATAGGATGTTATATTCATGCTAAATGTTAGGCATATTCCGATAGGATGTTATACTCATGCTAAATATTAGGCGTATTCCGATAGAATGTTATACTCATGATAAATATTAGGCGTATTCCGATAGGATGTTATACTCAAATTTCTACATTTAATGCTTACAATGATAATTCACACGGACTGAAATAAATTCAGATTTTTTTAAACAATACTGTTTACAATTAGGTCCAGTAACTCCATCATATTTTTGGAACTAATATTCTAATGCAGGTGCGTAATCTCAAGCAGTAGAACATCAGAGGATGGAGAGTCTCTGGCTGAGTCAGGGACTAAAGGTGTTTTAAAAATGAACTGGCATGGATGCCACAGGAATAACCCCCATTTCTGCTCTCTGCTCCAGTTCAGAGGGAGCCAGCCTCCCGTGGAGGAGACACACAGGAGGATGAGAAGGATGTGAAGGGGAGGTACGAGAGAGAGATGGAGAGACTGAGACGGGGACAGACGGAGGAGCTGAGACAAGCGAGGGAGAGGGGGAGAGAGAAAGAGGAGGCATTGAGGAGAGAAATGGACGAGGCAGTGAGGCGAGAGAGGGAAGAGAATGACAGGAGGGAGACTGAGAGGAGCATCCGGGAGCAGGTGAGAGAGATGGAGATCGAGATGAGGGAGGCAAAGAAGAGGGAGTTGCTTCTAAAAACTCTGGACAAGAAGGAGAGAGAGATAAAGGAGGGGAGAGAGAAAACAAAAGCTCTCCAAAAGGAACTGATGAACCTCATCCAGACCATAGAAGAACAGAAGCAGAGGGAGGAGAAAAAGGAGAGAGAGTTGGAGCAAAGTCTGCAGACAGAGAGAGAGGAACAACTTTTCGCCCTCACTCTGATCATGGAAGAACAGACCAGAAGAGAGAAGACTATGCAGAGAGTGATGGAGGAGAGCCTGCTGAAGGAGCGTGAGAAACAACTTCTGGCCCTCACCTTGATCATGGAAGAACAGAACAGGAGGGAGGAGAAGAAGGAGAGAGAGATGGAGGAGAGCCTGCTGAAGGAGAGAGAGAGGAGCGAAGAGGAGATCCGAAGAGTGAGGAACGAGTGTGCGAGGGTGGGCCCTTCAGGACAAAGTCGCCAGACAATGCCCAACGCCAGAACCGCAGAGGACTGCAACGTTCTAGTAACATACGTAAGACCCATCATGGGGTTCTCTCAGCAGATGGGAAGGGTGGCTCTGAACGTGGCGTTGGAGACAGTGAGACAGGCCCCTTGCTCCATCCAGTGACTGGGCTTGTTTGCGTTTTTGGTCGAGTGGCCGTTGACTTAATCATTGTTTTCCGTCCAGCGACTGGGCTTGTTTCCCATAGGCATTTGACGTCGTGGTCATTTGGCAGACACTGTACTCCAGAGCAAAATTCAGACGCAGAAAGATTTAGTCAGAATTGGGCCATGTTGTTAATGGCCTATATTTAGACACAGACGAGGGCTTTTGATAACCTGATGTTTACTGGGTTGAATGCAGTGGTTGGTGTCGTCCCTCCATTGAACCCAGTACCTGAAACATTCCTTCCTTCTCTCCCTCTCTCTCATTCTTTGGCCTTCTCAAATACTTTCTTCCTACAGACATCGCCCTTTCACTGTCTCCATCTCATCTCCCACGCCCTCCCTCTCACACCGTATCGCTTTCTTGAAAAAACCCAAAGACGCTCATTTTCTCTCCCTCAAATGCCCTCTGCTCTCGCTCTCTCCATCTCGGTTTCTTCCTCTCTCATTCCATCCATTGACTGGTGTATTTTATGTTGATTAAATAACTTGATTAAATCAGTGTTCCTAAATCCTAATCTGGGATAATCCGGTCAAGAGCCTTTGATCGACTGATAGCTGACATGTTTAGGCAAGATTGGGCCATTTTTAGGTCAGTGTTTTAAATATGCTTTTTAAAACATTTTTCATAATTTCTGTATTATTCAGGCTTTATCATGAATTGTATTTGTCCACTGACCTCACTGAAAATACTGTAGAAATATGTCTAAAATGTCTTTGATGTAAAGCCTTGTACTGCATAACACCTACAAACTGTTTTCTAGGGACATTTGTATGTAGGCCTGCTCAGTTCTGTAAGAAACACAACACTGTTAACAGGGAATGAGCGTTCAATAATAAAAATAATAGTATGATTAAAGCTTACATCCAGAGTGTAACAGGGTCATGTGAAAGTACAGTCACTCCAATCAAATCAGGATAAATGCAAAAATATATTACAAAGTTAGCCAGAGACAAAAGGATAATTTTATCTTTCTAAAGGCTCCTATAACCCCTGTTTCCTGTTCTCCCACTCGCACTCTGTCGCTCTCTCTTCCCCGCTAGCCCTGTCTATCTGCCTCTCTATCTCGCTCTCTCCACCTCTCTTCTCTCACAGGAATTAGGACAGATGGGGCGAAGAGGAGGGGAGGACTTTAGTACTTTAATTCTCTGAGCATGTGACTGCGAACGGGCACATTTTGAAACAGTTACGTGAGGCTGGTTGGCCTTCAGAACCACGGTCAGCTCCCCTAGTCTCAGCGCCACGGTCAGGATGGGAATACAGCAATGTTAAATTGACTTTAATTTATTTCTGCTGAAAAAAATGACGTGCATACGACTGTGGTTTAGGATATATTACAATACTCACAGTAGTCTAATAATTAGAATTTTTGATATTTAAAAGGAAGTGTAGACTATCAATTTCTGATGGCCCTCCACCAAAAATAGACTAAGCCATTATTATTATAAGGTATTATGAAGTCTCTTTAAAGCAAAGATGTTACATCACTAAAGAAGATATTTCTCTATTGCCTCTTTTTAAGACTTGGGAAACCCTGCATGCCTGAGGCAAATTCTACTTTCCTCCACTTTCCCTCCTGTCGGGTCTCTCTCTCTCTCTCTCTCTGGTAGGAGCGATCATGGGAACACCGGGCGTTCTGTGATAGCGTTTATCATCAGCTGTTGGTGCACGAGGTCTCCGAACACAAAACACGGTAGTGCGCCGAAAGAGAGCGAGACAGAGAGGAAGAGAGAGGGGGCGGAGGCACCGCCAAGCTTCTCATTCCGCTCGAGGAAGACGCCCAGCCTAGCCGAGCATCGCAGTTTGAGTGCCACACGAACAGGCTTAGCCGATAGTTTTGAGAAAATGGCAAAAAGATATAGAAAGAAAATAGCAATGATTATTAAAACAACAGCCACTGATTTGTTTTTTGTTTTTATATCCCCCCACTCAAATGAAGTAGCCGAAGGCTATGGGATATGGGATGAGGTCTGGTGAGCTATTTTTGTGTCTGTTTGACTTGACACAGTTTCAGCACAAGTGATCGTCTAACCGTGGAAGGGACGAGGCATGCATAACGCGAGCCACCGCCTGGCAGAGAACGAGAGCGAGCGCGAGCAGCCGGCCGACACGAACCCGGATTTACCCGCCACTCGCGCGCTAACCGGCTGCGTCCTCTCCGTGCTCATCCTCTGGACGCTACTGGGAAACTTCACAGTGTGCGCTGCGGTGCTCCGTTACCGTCACCTGCGGGCTAAAGTCACCAACATCTTCATCGTGTCTCTGGCGTTGTCGGACCTCCTCGTTGCACTGCTCGTGATGCCATGGAAGGTAACTTGCTCTCATTCTGATTGATTGATAAATGATTGGTCATTTATGTATTATAAAACATCTATGTCACGACTGCTTAGGAAGGTTTGTCAGTGTCTCAACTTTCATAGCCTCTCCGCCACGCTGTTTTAAACCTGTAGTTGATATTGCCCGGTGTTATTTCATTGCATGTTGACAATCAAACTCTCTCTTTGAAAGGCAGCAGCAGAAGTGGCGGGGTTCTGGCCGTTCGGAGCGTTCTGTGACACCTGGGTGGCGAGTGACATCATGTGTTCCACAGCGTCCATCTTAAATCTGTGCATGATCAGTGTTGACCGCTACTGGGCGATATCCAGCCCATTTCGCTATGAGAGGAAAATGAACCGCAGCGTGGCATTCGTCATGGTCGGAGTAACTTGGACGGTTTCCGTGGTGATATCCTTTGTGCCGGTTCAACTGCAATGGCACAAGGCTGGGATTACTGGAATTACCGGAAGTGGCGACGATCTTACCGGGGATGTTACCAGATTTAACGTCAGCTGGGTAAATCAACTCCACATGTTGGAGGAGCTGAACAGTGGTACTGTGGAACACTGGAAATGCGACTCGAGCTTGAGCCGGACCTACGCCATCTCGTCCTCGTTAATTAGCTTCTACATCCCCGTGGCGATCATGATCGTAACATACACGCGCATATACCGCATCGCCCAGGTTCAGATCCGCAGGATATCCTCGCTGGAGCGAGCCGCCGAACATGCCCAGAACTGCCGCTCCAACCCGTACGTGGAAGTGGACGCGGATGGCCATGTGCACGCCCTCCACGCGCACCCTCCCCGCTCCAAACACCGGTGCTCCTTCTTCCACCCGACCGCCAACTCCCCAAAGAACTACCACCATTACCACCACCATTACCATCATCATACCGATCTTCCTCAGCCACACCGCGCCCTGAGGTACTCCATCAGGAAAGAGACCAAAGTTCTGAAGACGCTCTCGGTCATCATGGGAGTTTTTGTCTTCTGCTGGTTTCCCTTCTTCATCCTCAACTGCACCGTCCCGTTCTGCCCAGGTAGGCTGCTGCGCCGCCGTGAGGCTTCAAAACGATCGTAAACACGTTGTGAAGCTTCGTAGCATGTTTGACAGTTTGACAGTGACTGAATTTTCCCATCCTGCCCAGGAAGGCTTCTGTACCGCCGTAATGCTTCATGACAATGTTCATTAACATGTCATAAAGCTTTGTAGGACGCTTCATAATGTTCGTTAACATGTTGTAAAGCTTTGTAGCACATTTTATAAGTTGTCATGACTGTGTTGTGTCGTTCTGCCCAGGAAGGCTTCTGTTCCATAATTCTTCATAATGTTCGTTAACATGTCGGAAAGCTTCGTAGGATGCTTCATATAACGGGGCTGTCCTCTTCTCCCGAGGAAGGCTTCTGTATCGCCATAACATTTCATAACAATGTCTGAAGCATGTCGTGGATTTGTAGGGTCTGGTCTAGTTTAGTTGATGAAGCATGGCCAGGGTTGGGGGTTTGATTCCCGTGGGTGCCCAGGGAGAACATGCATGCTCTGGATTAGAGCATCTGTGAAATTATATAAATGTAAAGCTTGAAAACGTATTAGCACTTGACATAACTCCACATTCCGCTTCTACCAGAGTAGGCTATTGCTCAACCATTATGCTTCATAATAATGTTGTAAACATGTTTAAAGCTTCATAGCACATAACTGGTCCTAACTGTACCATTCCCTCCTGCCCAGGTAAGTTACTGAACTGTCACAATGCTTCATAATTATTTTGTTAGAGCGTCGTAAAGGTTTGTATTATGCGTCATAGTTTGACATAACTTTGCGGTCCTTTTTTGCCCATGTAGGCTACTATTAATCTTGAACACAAGTACAAAATATTTATTATGAATTACAATTTTTAAAGAACGTTAGATTTGCAACATAATTGCCTTTAATAGTATTTACAATGTTTTGGAGAAGACCCCTTGTAAAGAATACGACAAGGAAACCTTCCTGAACCTTGTTTTAGCAACACTTCAGTTTTACATTGCTGTCATATTTTAGTTTTTCATTGAAGACCCAGAACACTACAAATATTTCTGGAAATGATCATACAGCATCTGTACTCTCATCCCCGCGTCCTCTCTCATCCCCGCGTCCTCTCTCATCCCCGCGCCCTCTCTCATCCCCGCGTCCTCTCTCATCCCCGCGTCCTCTCTCATCCCCGCGTCCTCTCTCTTCCCCGCGTCCTCTCTCTTCCCCGCGTCCTCTCTCTTCCCCGCGTCCTCTCTCATCCCCGCGTCCTCTCTCTTCCCCGCGTCCTCTCTCATCCCCGTGCCCTCTCTCATCCCCGCGTTCTCTCTCATCCATGCGTTCTCTCTCATCCCCGCGTTCTCTCTCATCCCCGTGTCCTCTCTCATCCCCGCGTCCTCTCATCCCCACCTGACTCCCAACCTTGTGTTGTAACTATCATCCTGATTAACTTACGGTACGGCCCCTCCAATTCTTTAAACACCAGGAACAGATTATCCGATTACTGTATAATATGAAATTATCATCATCATCATGATTATTACTGTTGTTATTACACTAACAGCAACAACAAGAACAACTGTTAAATTAAATGGATCCTGTCTTCCTCCCCAGGTCCAGGCAGACCAACAGTGTATCACTCCTTCCACAATAAGAGCCCCTCATACTGCGTTAGCGAGACCACCTTTGACATCTTCGTCTGGTTTGGCTGGAGCAACTCCTCCTTGAACCCCATCATCTACGCCTTTAACGCAGAGTTCCGGGAGGCATTCCTCCGCTTGCTGGGTTGCCGCGGAGATGGTGGCTGTTTTGGCGGCTGGACGACAAGCGCCACGCGAATTGAGACCGTCGTGTTGGCGAGCAATGAGGCCGCCGTCATCGGGTCCGGGAAGAAAAACTCGCTGAACGCGACAGAGCTGGGCGTGGCTTACATTACAGGCTTTGGCGCCGGTCGGGGAAGTGTCACCTCCAGGGTTCTGCCCGACCCGGTCCAGGGGAGGATGTTGCCGGCCCCCGTCATTAACCGCGGAGAACCGCTAACGGCATGTCAAACTGAGGTTCGTGAGATTAACTTCACCGTCTGCGGCGGTGATACTCCTGATGCCGTGGACCCGGTAAGGGAGAACAGGGACAGCGGGGACGGCCTCTCGGCGACTCCGCCGGCGCCGGCGATGGGCCGCGGAGGAACGGCGGTGACACCGGAGCCCCTCCATGACTGTCACGTGGAGAAACGTGACTCGAACGCGACGGCAACGAAACCACAGACTAAAATGATCCCCTCACATACTTTCTGATCAACCAGCCCGACAGCCGGACGTACAGAAGCATCGACGTCTGTAGTAGCCGGCTCTCACAGCCCCGACACCCGTTAATGGCCAGGACAGGTTTCACCAAAACGTCCACAGGCTTGTTAGCGCATGAAACAGTCGGGTGAATTGACTGATGCATGGGGGACATACTTCCTGAATGTCTTGTGTGTGTTTGCGGCTGGGTCGTGTCTTTGTTCTTTTGTTGTGTGTGTGTTTTGCCAACTCGACTACAGGTATGTAAACGTATTGCAGATCAGATCTAACCTACAGTCGCTACGGTAAAGAGGAGGGACGGCTACAGTAGCCAACACGGAGAACCACTACTCCCGTGAATTAGGCTGCTGTATTCCAACACACAAAACGTTTCGATTTCCTAAGCACGTGGCAACAGTTTCTCTCTGACACATTAAGGCAGGTTCCTCCCGGATCTCATCCTGTATGACCATGCGTTCCGCAACGAAAACCAGTAGACATTTGTAAACAGCGACATGGGTAAACACTGCTATGGGGGAATTATGTCTGAGCATTTCTCTGTATGTCTCTCACCTTGAACTTTGTCTACTCTGTGTCTTTTGAAGTGTTTATTACTCACTAGCAGAGACACACAACCCTTGTTTTTTCATTACACTCTTTTCCTCTCCATCTACTACCATGCTCATTTTCTTTCCCCCATCCCTCTCTGCTCATCCCTCTCTCTCTCTCTCCATCCCTCTCTGACCTCTCCCTCTCCATCCCTTTCTCTCTCCCCATCCCTCTCCCTCCCTCCTTCACTCTTCTCACGCAAGCTAGAACACATTAATAATTTGCTAACAACTTCAAATTCCTGGTTAGGGAATATTTCAACCTGCCTCATGGTTGAATGGCACAGAGAACATACATTACAGGTCTAGACCCGCATTCAAATACTAGTTGACAATATTTTAAATACTTTATCTGAGCTCAAACGTGTATGAATGGCGCAGTTCCACATGGGTTCCCCCCAGCTGAACACTTTGAAGAACCATTTTGGGTTAAACAGCCTTTTGACAGAGATCCACAAGGAACTCAAAAGAGTTCTACCTTGAAGCAAAAAAAAAGTATTCTTCAAAAAGACTCTCCCGCATGCAAAGCCAAATAAGCTTTGGTTTATTTCCAGGGAGCGCACCAGGCTAACTCAGTGGAGCCCAGCTAAATTATTGAAAACACTGTCAACTAGTATTTGAACACAACAGACCTGTACGTTGTCCGTGTCATCCAAGCATGAGGTGGGTTTGAGGCAACCCTAACCAGGTAGATAAAGTGGCGAACCGATATACATTACCTATATTATCTACATTACTAACATTATTTGAGCCTGGAGACCAGTTGGTCCGAAATAAAGTCTCCCTGATCCATCAACTAATCGACAATGTGAGAGAGAGTGTGTGTGTGTGTGTGTGTGTGTGTGTGTGTGTGTGTGTGTGTGCCTCCGACTAAATGTTTAACACAAAGGGAAAGAAAGAGGAAGATAGACAGAGAGAAAAATGGTGTGTTAGTTACATAATGTCTACATCCCTCTAGTGCTCACCCTCCTCCCACACTCCATCCCTCCCCTCTTCCTCCCATTCTCCACCCCCCCACACTCCCTTCCTCCCCCACTTCCTCTCAATCTCCATCCCTACGTCCCTCCCTCCCACCCACCCTACATCCCTCCCACCCTCCCTACCTCCCTCCCTCCCACCCACCCTACATCCCACCCACCCTACATCCCTCCCACCCTACATCCCACCCACCCTACATCCCACCCACCCACCCACCCTACATCCCTCCCACCCTAAATCCCTCCCACCCTGGTCTGTCACCCTGTCAGCATCTGTTTGAGGGGAAGCTGACAACCTCTTCTTTTTCAGGGAAGCTTTTTGTGAATGACCACGGGCGAGTTCCCAAATGCCTTCTAATCCCTACGTCAGTGCCCTTACTGAGCCCTACAAAGACCCACGGCCCAGTGGACTTTTAAAGAACAGGGAGCCGTTTAGGAGCCCGGCTGAGTCACAGGAAACAAGTTTAGCGTGTTTTACTGTAAACATGGCAGAAAAGATCTTTGGAGGGACCGAGGAGAGAGGGATTGGGGGGAGAGAGGGACCAGGGAGAGATCGAGAGAGAGTGGGAGGGACTGGAGAGTGAGGTTATGGTTAGATATTAATTCGGACTGGTTAACAGTTCCATTTTTGGAAAGTCTTAAAAAAATACTGTAAAGAATCTGGCACTGACCCTTAAAGCCGCTTAGTTTCCCTTCTACCATCCACAGACACATTTAGAAAAACAGCAGTACATTTAACTGGAATAACTCACCCTTGCCCCTAGTGGCTGGTCTTCATGTCATACACCGTTTATAGATGTATTTTACAAACTGGCCAAACGTCTAATCTTGAAGTGAAGTGTGAAGCCTCTTTAGATGTGGGGGGGGGGTTAAACAACAGGAAGGGAAAGCGGGGGAGGGAGGGAGGTAAAACGGAAGAGAGCGAGGAGTGGGGAGGCACAACAACAGGTAGTGAGCAAGGG
>JACXGI010006868.1:0-10634 GCA_016801175.1 Esox masquinongy
CCTCTGAGCCTGGGTCCTCTCTAGGTTTCTTCCTAAATTTCGGCCTTCTTAGGGAGTTTTTCCTAGCCACTGAAATTCAACACTACTGTTGTTTGCTCCTTGGGGTTTTAAGGCCGGGTGTTTTGTAAAAGCACTTTGTGACAACTGCTGATGTAAAAAGGGCTTTATAAATAAATTTGATTGATTGATTGATTGATAAGAACATTCTGTGAGAGGATACATCTTGATGATTCATCAGTTAGGATAGTTGGACTTGGATTGACTTACCTGAGAATCACTAGACTTGTATTGAGTAGTCACTCTTGTCAACTAGGGATATTTCAATCTTTACTTCCTGACAACATACTGTAAGACAGAGTGATCTGCTCAAGATAGGGTGATTAAGGCATGACCTTAGAACCTGTATGGAGACTCTACAGAAGCATCTGTATAGCATTGACAGTTCAGTGGTGGCATGTGATCAGACACACAGGGTGGAGGTTAAGCAGGTATGGATGAGCTGAATTAGGTCAGATAGGCCCTAAGCCAAGACTAGACACACCCATAGTCAGTACAGAAGTCAAGGGGAGGTAACTTGGAGTTGGTTCATGTTTCATTACAAAAGTATTCCTAAACTGTATTTGGTTGTCATACACTTTTGTCTTGCACTGAGGTTGTACACTGATGTCATACGTTGCTGAACACTTTATGTGTAATGACTGTTGCATCACCTACAAGCTTGTAATAAATTCTCTCGAGTAGATTATATAGGTTTCCTGAATAGTTTATTTATTGTTTATAGTCAATTTGGATTAATTACATTTCTGGGAGAACTCACCAACGAACCTAAAGTAGCGGACAGAGTTTTGACTGCATCAGCATCTAACCAGAAGTGCAACTAGAAGAGGGCAGAAATTTACAAGTATTAAGTGTAATGTTTGTTACAAGTGGGATGTATGGATGTGCAAGGAAGGCAAATGCAAGTACAAATGGCAATTCGAAATTTGCATTGAAGGCAAATTGAAGGTGCATGTGCGACTGAAGTGCAGGGATAGCAGCAATGAGGTCCTGAAGTAGATATGTACATGTAGCAACTGAAAAATGTCCTTATCAGACTTGCAAAGCAGTGTTAGAGAGTCAGTTGCTCCTAAGCTCTGGAACTCTCTCCCCAAAACCATCCGTGACTCTGAGACTATCCCCATCTTCCAGCAACACCTCAAGACTCATCTGTTCCAAATCGCCTAACCCTAGCCATGCCCAATCCTATTCTCTCAATTTTCTTTCTGTTTCCTCATGGTATTTTTTTGTTTGTTTCTGTTCCATGTTAATTTTGTAAAGCGTCTTTGGGTCCATGAAAAGCGCTACATAAATAAAATGCATTATTATTAATATTAGAGAAAAATGTACAAGTACAAGTATGATGTATGTTACAAGTGGGATCCATAGATGAAGACACATGCAAGTACAAATGGCAATTCTAAATGTACAATAAAGACAATTTGAAGGTAGCATGTGAAAGTGAAATGCACGGATGGCAGCAGTGAGGTTCCTGAGGTAGACATACATGTAGGACCTGAAAAACGTCCTTATCAGACTTTGTAAAGCAGTATCAGAGTCCAGTTGTACAAGGAGAGTAGTGCAACAAGGTCCCTGAGAAGCAGTATGACACGGTGGGGGAACGAAGAGACCTGTACCGCCTGTCTGATGGTAGGGGGGAAAACAGTTTGTGGGATGGATGTGAAGGGTTTCAGATGATGGCACGCGCCCTATGCAGACACCAATTGCACTGGAGGTCCACGATGGCTGGGAGCTGGGCACCTGTGATTTGTTCGGTGATTTTCACCACTTTTCACCTGTCTTAGGTGGACCTTCTTCAGCCTCTTCACAAAGTACAGGCGCTGCTGCGCTTATTGACCAGTGTTGAGGGTCCAGGAGAGGTCCTTGGAGATGTGGACACCCAGGAATTTGAAGCTGGGCACACGCACCACCTCAGTGCCATCGATGAGAACTGGGGCGTGACTGTAGCCTTTAGACTTCCTGTAATTGGTTTTCTTTGTATTGAGCACCAGATTTACCTATTTAGGGCCATAAATTGCAGTTTGGTGAAGAGAATATGCTGCAATGTTATAACAGATTTAATGCAATTTGTCAGGTTCTGGCTGGGGCTTCTAGATATTTCTATTCGTCTGGGGGCCACAGTCAGGACCTGACCGCAGAGGTGCCTCTAGGTATCTCCATGAGCCTGGGAGCCACAGTCAGGACCTGACCGCAGAGGTGCCTCTAGGTATCTCCATGAGCCTGGGAGCCACAGTCAGGACCTGACCGCAGAGGTGCCTCTAGGTATCTCCATGAGCCTGGGGGCCACAGTCAGGACCTGACTACAGAGGTGCCCCTAGGCATCTCCATGAGCCTGGGGGCCACAGTCAGGACCTGACTACAGAGGTGCCCCTAGGCATCTCTGCACTGCTGGTTTGATTGTCCCCAATTAGTGGCAGCTGCCCCACATTGCCTTTAATTGGGGACCCTATGTAAGTTACCCTTTTGGTAGTGATGGGCAGAATGAAGCTTTTCATAACACAGAGACAATCAAAATATTTGTGTCGAGGTTTTACGAATAGCTCGAAACATTCACTCGACAGTGACATCAACAGTTTGGTGCATGTGCCAATTGAACAGTGGAAGTAAAATGTAGGGTTCATATCTCGCTTTTCTCTTGCCTTTCCAGCTTGCTTTACATTTAACAATTCCTCCATTATAATGTTTTGGATGATAAAGGCATGTGGGTGAGAAGGGTTTCATTCCTATTCCTTTTGCAGTAAATGAGACCTTGTTTGAACAACAATAAATATTGTTTTTAAATGAAAAAAAACAAAGACTGCCCAGATTGGAACCGGGATCGTACTGCTCAGTAGTCGGCAACGCTACGCATTGCGCCACTACTCAATTGATTTAAAATGAAATGTTTCTAGTTCAATTGCTAAAGATCGGCACGGTGCTCAGGTGCCAGAAAACTGTGGAAACCTGTGCTTTGCAACAAGCACTTTAAAACAAATTCCTACTAATCAGGCTAATTTCAAACAATTGTCACACAGCTAACTCTCACAATCTCTCATTAATCTCACACATTTCATTTTTGCAAAATATTGACACAATTCATTCAAAGTTGTTGGAATTGCCACCTCAATATTCAAAGCCAGAGGCAGTCAGGTCGGACACTCAATTGACACTAGTGGTTTCATTAAATATCACATGGCAGTGTTTCGACACCTGCCCTCACGTGACCAGAAATGTTTAGGAAACAATGTTCCAATGCAGTGAGTGTTGGAAGGGTGTCGAAAAGATCGGAACAGTATTGAGCATGCGTGCATACCAGCCCATCGCCACTTGAGACATTGTTCCGAAACAATGTGTGGAAAAGGCCGGAACCACGATCATTACTTTGCAATATGCTTTTTTAACAATGCATCCATTATAGTGATTTGGATGATAGAGGCAGAGCAATAAGTAATAAGTATAAATAAATAATTTAAAAAGAATAAATAGTCATGATTCAATTGGAAAACATTAACCAGGATTTGAACTTGTGTAGTTCCACATGAAATTCCGCGACACTACCTGCTGAGCCACCACTGAAATTTGCTAGTGGGCTTGGCATCAACATTGGTAATAAGGCGTTCAGTAAAGGCTGCAATGCTAACCCTAACCCTACTGCTATAGATGGTAGAACATTTCTAAGGTTACTACCAACTAGGCTAACTTGCAACAAAGTGACACCACTCATTCAAAGTTGTTTGCGTTTGTTGCACCTGGTTTTCAAAACCTGAGACAGTAAATTGTTTGTGACGTAACTATACAGGTTTCATCAAAAACACGTGATCTTTCGTCACATGACCAGAAGTGTTCCAGAACATGTCTCAGAACATTGTTGAGTGGCGAACAGCACATCACTACCTTTTGGGCCTTTCAGTGGTGGATCATTGTTTGTGCCAGTTGTGTTGTGCCTCAGTTCGTGGTTTGCCCCTCCTTTTGTTATTTTTGTGCAATATAATAAAAAGATGTTTCCCTATACTTGCTCTGCGCCTTGTGTCCTGCCTGCCTTCAACCGTGACACAATTCTACTCCTCCACAAGGTCAAGGATGAATATTTGCCATTTTACAGCTGATTTCCCACAGTTCTAACTATGTTCGATTAGGTAGAAATCAAATTTGTCAGTTTTAGAATAACTTCCTGCAATTCTACACATTTTGCAAATGTTAATAATGGTAATATGACATACAGCTGTGCTCAAAAGTTTGCATACCCTTGGAGAATTGGTAATATATGTACCATTTGTAAAGAAAACATGAGTGAGCAGGCAAAACAGGTCTTTTATTTCTCATGGGATTCACATTCAACTGTAGGTCATAACAGAATGGCACAATCATAAAACAAAACATGGCAACAAAGAAAAAAATCAACTGACCCTTGTTCAAAAGTCTGCATACCCCTAGTTCTTAATACTGTGTATTGCCCCCTTTAGCATCAAAGACAGTGTGCAGTCTTTTGTAATAATTGTCTATGAGGCCCCAAATTCTTGCATGTGGTATAGCTGCCCATTCGTCTTGGCAAAATGCCTCCAGGTCATGCAAAGTCTTTGGTCATCTTGCATGAACCGCATGTTTGAGATCTCCCCAGAGTGGCTCGATGATATTAAGGTCAGGAGACTGTGATGGCCACTCCAGAACCATCACCTTTTTCTGCTGTAACCACTGGAGGGACAACTTGGCCTTAGGGTGCTTAGGGTCATTGTCGTGCTGGAAAGTCCAAGAGTGTCCCATGCGCAGCTTTCGTGCAGAAGAATGCACATTTTCTGCCAGTATTTTCTGATAACATGCTGCATTCAACTTGCCATCAATTTTCACAAGATTCCCCGTGACTTTAGAGTTCACACACCCCCAAAACATCAGTGAGACACCACCATGCTTCACAGTGGGGATGGTATTCTGTTCACTATAGGCCTTGTTGACCCCTCTCCAAACATTGCGCTTATGGTTGTGAACATAAAGCTCTATTTTGCTCTTGTCACTCCAAATGACAGTGTGCCAGAAGCTGTGAGGTGTGTCAAGGTGTAGTCGGGCATATTGTAATCAGGCTTTTTTGTGGCAAACTTAGGGTATGCAAACTTATGAGCACAACCTGTATGAGTGAGAATGCAGCAGGCCAGTCAAATCTTTAGTACCTTTAGGACCAGGAGCCGGAGCAGAGAGAGGATCAGGAGCTGGAGCAGGGAGAGCAGGCGGCAGCCCCACCTCGGGAGCAGGAAGAGGTAGCAGCTCCACCTCAGGACTGAGAATGCACGCAGGGACAGGAGCAGGGTGGGGTGGCAGGGGCTCGTCGTCAACAAGAAACCATCCTCTAACTACTCTGTTGGTGGCGGCAGTGGCTCCTTGGGTGCCCCCTCTGACTCGGGCCCCTACGGAGGGACCCGTACAGGGCCCCATAGCACCCCCCCCCAAAAAAAAATATTTGGGTGGCAGCAGGCCGCGGAGCAGGGACTGGGGAGCCAGATGGCCGCGGAACAGGGACTGGGGCGCCAGATGGCCGCGGAGCAGGGACTGGGGCGCCAGATGGCCGCGGAGCAGGGACTGGGGCGCCAGATGGCCGCGGAGCAGGGACTGGGGCGCCAGATGGCCGCAGAGCAAGGACTGGGGCGCCAGATGGCCGCAGAGCAGGGACTGGGTTAGGGTACCACACGGACTTGGGGAGGCTGAGGAACAGGGTGTGGAGTACGTCGGGCAGGACTCGGGGCAGCTCGTTGCTGTTGTTGGCGTCGCCGCGGTCATTGCTGGGCAGAGATTTGGAGTGGCCACTGGGATGGCCAGCGCTCTAGTGGGTGACGGTAGGGGTCCTCCTCCTCGGAGTCGGAATCCGGCCATCCGAGGAGTTCCCCTACCGTCCACCTCAGCTGCCTCCTCCTCATTCTGTCACATTTGTGGAAAGGCAGAGGCAAATGCAGAGTCGAAGAAGGAGCTTTTAATAAGGACAAAAAGATAACAAAACCGAGTGCCGTGCACTACAGATACAAAAGGACTATACACCGAAACCACAGGACGGGAGAATGCAACAATACAACAATGATCGACAAGGACAGGGAGAAAATGCCTGAACTAAATACACAGACTAACTAGGAGAACAGAAACAGATGAGGGCTAAACACAGGTGAAAGGAATGAACTGATTAACTGAACTGAGGAACAGGAAAGACCAAACAAGGACATGACAAACCAAGAACACACAGAAAACACGAACTGGAACAGTCCCATTTGGCTGGGACCATTACACGTCCCCTGAAGGGCTAAGTGGTAAGCCTTGCAGTGCAGCTGAGTTAATGCAGCCAGGAGTTTGAATAGTGGTCTCGGCATAGCAACAGTGCCCTGGGATACAGCAAAGACCAAGCAGCGGCTCTGCACCACACGGGGTAGAGAAGTGGCTTTAGGACAAGTCGGCCTTGTCTTGCGCTCTAGGCATACTCTGGAGAACGCTTTGTGGTTGAATTAGCAGTGTGATGACACAGAATGGCTTGATCTCAATCTCTGATGTGCCCACTCGGTTGTTCCAATGAGGCCATAAATGTGAATGTGAATTGAATATTTTTGGCAAAATATCACAAGTCACAATTGGGATAAAATTGGCATGCCAAAACATATGCAGAGTCATATTTCATGCTTGGCCCACCTAGAACCGGCTGTGGCAACGCCAGCAGTGCCCGTTAGTTGCCGCAGGTGGCCAGATTCGACTACTATATGGAATAGGACTAATAAAACATGAAACTTGAGAGGGTAAAATAAGTTGAAAAGCTCAAGGGGATGTAGGGATGAATAAGATAGTGACAAGAGAGAAAGCTGCCAAGGCGGCACAGCTGTTACACTTCCTAACTCCAGAGACTAACAGAAAACAAAATAACAGCGCAAGCATCAGCACATCTGAGCCCAACCACGCAAATCTGGTGGTCTGGCTCAATTGCCTTTACACTGTAGGCTGAAAGGGGTAGACCTTCTAACTTATCTTGCCAAGAACAGAGTGATCTGATACAGGCCAGCACATTATTTTGACCTTATTAGTCAACGATGGGGACTTGTCATTGCTTACACTGGCCCCCATAATAGTTTTACAGCATGATATGTGACCTGGAAAATAACATCTGAATATAAACCGAACCCAGCTTGGTTGTTTTGTGGATCCATGCCATAGCATGTGACATTTCAAATCCAGATATAGATTTCAATGGCTGTGAAATATTTTATGGATTAAATCATGGTTCATATATGAAACCCGGCAAGGAGGCTGGGAAGTCTCCAACAACATACTGTAATAAAAGTTGTTAAAACACCACTGACATATCATATCAAGAGTTCCCTTTCTAACTCTCACTAGACCCAGCCAACATTCATCCAATATGTCCAAAACAAGTTGTACAATTACAGTTTAGAAAAATCCTGAAAGACTTCTGGCTGTTACCAGTAAATAACTAACCACCCGATATGGGTCTAGAGCAAGTCTGGAGCTTAGAGAAACATGTCCCTCAATCAGTGGCGGTTCTAGCTTGTATGGCTCCCTGGGCGAACCCCCCGTTCAGCGTCCCCCATATAAATCTAAAAATATATGCAAAAATAAGACTCATAAATATCAAAAAAATAAGTAACAAAGACAAATAGAAACATATTGTAGTATATAAATACAAACAGAGAATCAACTTTTTTACACTATTACCCTATTGCTAAAAAATATACACAAAAACTAAATTACACAAAGCCTAGATGGCTCCTTATCCTGGCCAGTGCCAGAGGGTGCCCCAAAATCTTTCAGAAGTGCCCCTGAATTTGCACTGAAATACAGTATGCAAGTCTGACAACCTGAAACCATTTGTTGCAAAATTAAACATACATGTCATTATGCAATTTATCAAACTTTCAAAATAGGACCCAAATGAACCATACAACCTCCTTGGATAATTCCAAAGGAGTCAATATATCACACAAAATACAAGTTAGCCTAACAGCATTGGAAATTCCCCTTACTGAGCTCAGGACCTAGTCAATACAATCACAGAAAACCTTTATAATGTCACGTCAATGAAAGTTAACCAAGTCAATAATGTGCTAGTAAGGCTGTAATCGTTTTGCTGCAGGCTGCACACATTATCATGATAAAACTGTGTCAAATTATATCCAATGTTATGCAAGCTAGGTGGACAGAGAAATGAATATTGTTGCCCTATGTGTAATAGCATAGCAAGCAAAATAGGCTAACAAACATATTATACTAGCCGTTTTAATTACATGTATAATATTATCCTCATAACAAGATGACATAGCTGCATATATTTGTCTTTTGCACATTTCTCCTTTCCTCTTTTTTCCTAGACTACGCACCTGATGGCTAAGACCATTTTTTATCCATTTATGTTGATTTGGCACTCGAGCATCAATACATTACCCATCTCCCAGCACTGTCAACCAAGAGTCAAGACTAAGTCAATTCACCTTGTTGGTGTGCAAACTGGTTTCATATTATTCTTAATGATTTTGCACAAACCAGAAAAAAATGCAACAATATGTCTGTGAAACGATATATTCACAATATTATGAATGACTTGTGGTTTATTTGGTAGCATTTCGTAGTGTGACTGATTATATTGCATAAGTAGACCTACTGTACAAAGTTAGAGGTGCACAATTTGATAGATTCCCCCGCTCCCCCTACCTCAGGCTTCCAGTGGGGAGACCTACCCATCTCGTACTTCTGAGTGGGGGACCATCCCTGGCAGTAATCTGCCTAGCTCACAAACTAAAATCAGGGTGCCTACTCCAAAAGGGTTAATTGATCCACAGTCCCACACGGTGACATGAAATCACTGATTGATGGGTGGCTGGATGACAGAAGGAAGAGGATGGAAATACATAATGATACATGTTTTGTCTTAATGTTGATGATCTTCCCACGTTGGCTGTAGGCTGTTTAAAACCGCCAATCAATATTTTGTTTTGCTAAATTACATCTTTCAGTATTTACCGCATTATTTTTGGCTGCTTGTTTTGTGACATCACGAGTTACCTGAGACTGAACCACATGGATTCCAGCTGTATGTGCTAAGTGCTGTCACCTAACCCAAAGAGTTGCTGAACTTGAGAGCAGGATTTCCACACTTTACAAAATAAAGGATGATGAACAGTAGTTGGACGCGATCCTGGTACCGTCCTCACAGATGGCGGACTCAGACATTACCATCCCCTGGAATGGCCTCAACACTTACGAAATCATGAACGTGCCACCTCCAAACATATGACTGCCTCTAACCCTGCGTGTTCTGAGACATGGATGGCCATATGAAGAAAACGCAACAAGAAAAACATCAAGAGGCAGAGCTCGCCGCCCCCTCTAAGCTGCCTAAGACTCTTAGGAACAATATTCCATAGCCCTGCCGTGCTAGCAAAAACAGCTTTAAGTACGGCAAGCATAATCAGCTCCCACAAAATGACACAGGGGCTTATCAAACTTTTTCAGAGGCTCCACAGTCATATAGCCCAAGAACCTAACTCACTGGGGACTCAGTAATCAGTAAAGTAAGGAATAAGATGATGAAAACCTACTGTTTTCCAGAAGCAAATGTCAGTGAAATAGCTAAGAAACTCCCAGAAATTCTCCAAAGCCACAAGACTGTGGACAAAATTGTTATACATGTAGGCTCATATGACGTTTCAAAGTTCCAAACTTTAAAAAATAAAGGTCTTGTTTGACATCTTTACTGGCTTGTTTGACATTTTTGACTCTCTGTCTGCAAGAGTGTATATATCAGGTCCGATAGCGACAGTCAGTCTGGGAATTGGCTGTTTTAGTTGACTGTTAGCATTACACAGCTGGCTTGCATCTATATACGCTGCCTAAGGGTTGAATTTCATTAACAGTCTCGACCTGTTTTAGGAATGGAGAAATCTCTTTAAAGGTGATGGGATACCATTTAAATAATTCAGGACTGCGAATGCTCACAAGCCATCTGGATTACAGTATCCTCCACCCTTCCATAGCTCCAATTAGGAAGGAAGTAGAGGACAATCAGCAATATCCCCAGTCTCCTTTCAGGATAATTGCTAAAAAACTGAAGGAAAATGTGGGCAAAATGTATAAGCTACATTCCAAGCACACCAGTAAAAATTGGATGAACAACCTAAATAAGAATAACTTAGTTGCAATAAATGACCACCACTGTGCCTACTCTGAAATGTCAATTAGTACCCATATAATAAGTGATGAGAGCAAATGGTACCTTACGTGTGGCCCTGCTCTGAAGTCTATGGCACTAGTGCCAATTCCTTTTTTGATTACTAGGGTGAACAAAATGTGTTCCGCTGTCTCTGTAAACCTCTTGAACCTGGTATGCATTCCCCACCACAAGTTGTTTCAGACCAGGATGTTTCAACAAAATCAGCACTACTAAATATCAGATCATTAACTAACTAAGATTTTCTAATAAATGACCTCATTGCTAATCATCAACTCAATCTGATGTTTTTAACAGAAACTTAGTTGGACGAAAATAATAATTCAACACTTACAGAGGCAAGTCAGTAAGACAGGTCAGGAGAGGGGTTGGAGTAGCAGTGATCTACACGGAGCAG